>CAUDMG010003165.1:720000-797500 GCA_958450375.1 Homarus gammarus | reverse complement strand
GTTGTGTTGATGTAGGTGGTGATCAACACACAGGAGACTAGCGGCCACCAGCTTGCGTGAGGTACTGAGGTGTTTGTCACCATTTCTCTCGCTGAATGTCGTGATAACACGCGCTAAATTAATTCCCTGCTGTGTCTGCCTGGCCAATATTTATCTCAAAACTCAACTTTTCCCATAAAACTACTTTGTCCAATTTTTTTTTTCAGTAACTTTTAATACCCGATAATACCCGTGTTTTCTTCTTTCCTGGTGGTTATCAGCATATACCTAGATCACGCGCACCTACAGTGATTTACTTGCATATATATATATATATATATATATATATATATATATATATAAATATATATATATATATATATATATGCTGATAACCACCAGGAAAGAAGAAAACACGAAGTTCCCAAGCGCTTTCGTGTAATTCACATCTTCAGGGGTGAGTACAGACTAGATAGAGTAATGCAAAACAAGATGAATATATACAGAGGAGGGTGAGACCAGGTCCACAATGGTCAGGTAATGACCCTACTAATCTTTAAATGGCACACAACGGTTGGTGGTTGGGTCAGATGGGACAGTGACCCGCCCTCTCACCTGATCACAAATCTTCTTAATTACAAAGTTGTCCAGCTTGTACATGCCGTTACTCAAATTCATGTTGAATGCTTCGGTATGTTTAATAAGACTAGATTCTATGATGTTCCTACTATCAATTGAATTACATGGTAATATTGAGGAGGCATTATCCCAGTCAATGCAATGCTTGTTATCCCTCAAATGAACAAACAGAGCATTGGATTCCTGGCCTGTCCTAACACTGTATTTGTGTTGTTTAATTCTAGTTACAAGATCTTTACCTGTCTGGCCTAAGTAAAACATATTACATTCCTTGCAAGGAACTTTATAAATGCAACCAATTGTGTTGTTGGGGGAGTTCTTGATTAACATTTGTTTAACAGTGCATGAGTTTTTAAATGCCACATTGACGTTCCAAGATTTTAGCTGTGCCGGAATGTGTGAGAAATTTTTGTGAAATGGTAAAAATAATACAAGGTGAGTTTGAACTGTACATACAGTGTTCCTGAACGAGTGAAACATATTCTTCATTACATATAGTTTATGTAGTCGACATCTGGATATACTGTACTGTAGTGTACATTACTGTAGAGATATATTGATACATTCTCCTGATGCTTGGTGCCAGTGAGGGGTCAGTTCTCCTCCCTCCCTCCCTCCAACCCTGTGCTACAGTAGGTTATCAAGTCCCCCAGCGTGGTGGACAACCCTCCCGTCACCTCCTACACACACACACACACACACACAATATATACAGGGTGTCCCATAAATTTCCATACATCGGAAAAATATACCTTTTTATATGAAACTCCATTTTTATTTATATAATATGCTCTACATGACTACCATTCTGTTGCATTTGAAGGCCATGGTGTATCAGGAAAAGATGCAAAACATAAATCATCTCAAGCAACGTATCACCAACTCCATTACAAGCATAACTCCAGCTGTGCTTGAACGTGTTCTTCAGCAGTGGAGGACACGCATTGAAGAGTGTTTTCAACAGAATGGAAGTCATGCAGAGCATATTATATAAATAAAAATGGATTTTCGTATAAAAAGGTTTATTTTTCCTATGTATATATATAGAGTAAATTTAAATTTCTAGTTAATGTTTATCACCTATTGATCTTAACCTCTACAAACTGTTCATTATTGTTTTACCTTGAACACCGTTAATATTAAATACAATAAGGACATGAGACAGTACCCAGAGATGACTACTGCACTGTACTGCCTTCACCACCACTTGTCCTCACACAGAAAACGAGGGCCAGCCTCCCTCTCCCCCAGGTGGTGTGTTAGGTCGTCCTACAATAAAGTCAACTTATATAGTGTTATTATATGTGTACTTCTGAGACCGAAACTAAGACTGAAAGCGCTCCATGGCCGGGCTTGTTTATGTCTACTGATTTATGTATTTATCTTAAGAAAAAGACCTTAATTATTATTTATTACTTATAGTATGAAGGCATTTTCTTGAATGGTTCGACATCTAACTTTTAGTTATAGACAGTATCCAAGGATTATTTGTGATATGATTTTACAGTTAACCTAGGGTTGACGGCAGCAAGAGCTACGGTTGTGGGGATGCAGCTGCAGTTTGACTCTTATGACGTGGTGGTAGTAGTATAGCACTGTTAGTAGACGTAATTTATCATCATCCGTTGTAAAATAACCGTTAAAATTAGGATACAATGAATAGATGTGAGTTTAACGCCGTTAATAATCAACTTTCGTTCTGCAAATTAAAAATTACATAATTTTTGAAACAAATATGTCTTATGTTACATTTTATATTAAATTTATACATACAAAAATATTATAATTATGATTAATAAATAAAACATCACAAACACATTAATAAAACTATTTTTCGTCGTTAAATGAAGAGACGGAGGAAGCCATTACAAAATTCTTTAGTTAGTACTACACTACCTAACGTTTTCTGTGACGCCTCGACGCCAACTCTATCTGTCCCCTCCCTGATGGACTTACTTGTCCGAAGAAATTCTAAACAAACTGAATTAAAAATTACCCTAAAAACATGTGAACATTATTGAAACCCAGAGAAGATAATTCATTATGTCACAATGCTCCCCCTCGCGAGTTTCCGCCCCTGACCATGTGTGAATAGAGCCAAACTACGCCACGCCATGCCACTCATACATGGTCCACACATAAGAGTTTAGTCCCTATTACCAATAACATAACGCTCAATTTATTACTCCGGAAATTAGACATAAGGTCTGAACCCTCTTTGTATCCGGATGTGTATCAGACAGAGTTATCAGGAGAGGTGGAGAGGGCTGTCCACCCTCCCTCGTTGTCATGGGTCGCTACTCTTATCTCTTACTTTATTTTGTGGTTGTGCTTCTCACTCCACCTACAACATGTACAGGGTGTCCACCGTGCCTTGTCTCACCCTGTGTAATAGTATACATCACGTAGCCACACTCAATATAACATCCATGAACAATTCATCTTGTAGGTCCTCAAATACTGTAGTACACATCAAACCCAACTAGACACAAGTCATCCTATGCCATGAGAATACCGGAGCATACATAGATCCAGCAGGTGCAGGAGCTATGTAACATTACTAAAGGCACACGTAATGCAATGTAATGATGCAATGCTATAATATAAACGTATGGTAGACAAAAAACGTAACTGTACTGGTGATGAAGCACAAGTTACACAGGGGTGACAACAATCAGTGGACACCCAGCATGTATGGGTAAAATAGACACAGATACTTAGTGTGGAATAGATGTGCTGAGAATAAGACCTCAGGCCTTCATAACAGCACATCTATATATACCAGACAACAACTCACAAGTGCATTTTGTTTGTGGTTTTAAACAAAGGTTGGATAAATGTGTTGTACCTAGGAGACAAGTGATAGTGAAGGGTCAGTCACGTTGGGATAGTTGGTTATTTGTTTGACTTATATGAACTAAATTTTATGGAAGAATGTGTCTGCTGAATATTCTACCTGGGCTTCGGGAATACATTAGCTTATGCTTGAATATATGAGATGAATTCAAGAAAACATTAGGCAATACTGGAGTACGTTAAATGTGTGTATGTGTGTGTGTGTGTGCAGAACTAGTCTTCACCTCAGTAACACCAACATTAACTGGTTGTCGTACATGTTTAATAATAACTTTTCGGTTCAAGAGGAAGAGACATGACCCCCATCACTACAAGACTCTGTTGTCCTCAGGCTATATGACTTGGTATAGTGTGAGGAAACTGACAACAATTAGAAACATACCTGGAATATTTACCTTTCTTAATTACTTTATAGGCTGACTTATAGTATTTGTTTGAAGGTGTTAGTTGTTAAATCACCAAAAAATACAAAACAACCTTGAAGGACTGATCTACTGAAACTGAGAGGGTAATGTGTCTGTCTGTTTGTCTCTGCCTGTCTTTTAAGTTTATCTGTGGTTCTTACACACACACACACACACACACACACACACACACACACACACTCACACACACTTCAGTGATTAAGAGGGATCTGAAATCGAGTAAAATAATGACATCTTGAATCGGAATCTTTATATAGCTGAAATAAGTTGTGTTATGTAATATTTTTGTTTTTTTGAAAGAATTTGATATTTAGAAGATTTACTTTATTCTCGTCGTCACTTGTCAGTCACCTGCCGTATCTGGTCGTCAGGAAGCTCATACATAGTGTTGTCGTAACGTCACTCCCTCTGGCTCACCCTGGCTATATTCCATACAAAACATGCATATCTATTTCTCTACCTTTTATTTCTCGTAAAAGTCAAGTGACACAAACATATAATGATGTTGATAGTCAGCATATAAATAATAATAATGAAAATAACAAACGAACAGGCACCTCCTAACTGGTTAACTTAAGCTACAGGGTAAACCTAACACACCCATAAATAACACAGAGACTCTACCTTAACTACAAACGTTTACTTAGAATCAGAAAAAAAATAAACCAACGATTCTTTACTTAAATTTTGTTCTCTAACTGACGCTAAGTAAATGTATTTAGTATCTAGTTAAGGTAAAGACTCAGTGTAATGTTGATGATATTTCTTGATGTTGCTTTTTTTGTTTTAGTCAAGTCAACCAGTTTGGTACAGTGCATATAGTCTTCTTACATGGTCCACCAGTTAATTAACATATGGTATGGACCTCAGACAGACAACCCGGACCCAGTTACCATCTATAGATTCATTTAGTTCAATAAACTGCTTTAAGTGTATAGTACCACAGAGGATACTATATAAAATGAGTATGTAAAATAAGTTTTAATTATATCTTTCCCAGTAAAAAAAAATCGATTTTAGTAAAACACGTATAACAGATGAACCTCAAGAACTATTTTTCCAATATTTTTGTCTTCTAAGATGATGCTATGGTACTTTAGCACTTACTGAACACTGTAACCAATACATTAAGCATTACTAAAGTTTGCCCGGAAAATCTTCACCGACTAGTGCATCACAGAAAACTTTTATGGGTAACCTACCTAAATATTATTTTCGAACGTAATTTTATTTATCCCTCCTCTTGTCTGCTTTTGTATATGAAGATAAATAATGTGGTAGTGTGTGGTATAGATTCAACAGGGACTGATGACAAAATACGTGTGACTTGACATAATGACGTCAACATAAGAGTAAGACTAAGGAAGTCTGGAACGCGGCCCACCTCCAGTGTTCCTCAGTTAACAAGTGACGCTGTCACGAGGTGCAACTGTGGATTACCTGGATTAAATCTTCCTAATAATTCACATTTTGTCCAGCTTAACAAATTTTACTCTTCATGTTATGTCTGTATTACAACACTATTGCGCAGTACGACGAACCAAATAAAATAAATAACAGTGGCGCAGGTACAGATAAATTCTGGAGCCAGTGTAGTGAATTTCTCCCCTACAAACGCTGTTTGTCGCTGCGTAGCCGACCCCACGAATTCCCCAGTGTATGCCTCGTGGTCTAGGTCAACCAGCGCCGCCCACGGAGCGGGGGTCAACTACTAAGCCACGCCAACCCCCGCTATTTAAGACCTGACCTCGTGGTGATCGCTCTCTTTCTACCTACACCAACCAGCCAGCAACACCTCCTCCTCCGCCTGTCTGGCGGTCCTCGCTCCCGCCGGAGAGCATGGCGACCCACAAGCTGTCCTCCTCTGAGCACCCTCACCAACCAGCTCTCTCTACATCACGCTTGTAACCATGCTGCCTTCCCAGCACCAAGCTGCATTGTACATCCAATACAACATGTATACAGAGAGCACATTGTGAGTTTCCTTTCTCCAACCATCCTGAGTGTGAACCCAAACAACTCATACCCAACACCAGTACAAACCCAATGCTTGCCAACAGTGCGTAACGGAGACGTGACCGACCGCCCAAGTGGCTACCAAGTCAATCAGTGGTGTGGAGGATAAAGTAAAGCAAACAAACTCATTCAGGCGACACAACTTTCATAAACGAATCAGGTTTAAGAAGACATTTTACTACTCCTGATATAGTTGATGCGGGCGAATGAAAATGCCAAGTGTTCTCAGTACCATAAATAAGTTGTCTATAAAATGGATCTAAGGAACGCCATAAAGTTTAACACCAGAGAGAAACCATTCTAGTACAGTGCCGTAAAGGATTTATAGAACACCAAGTCGTCTACATGAAGTATTACACAAGTGATAGAAAATTCCAGTGTTCTTAATGTGATAAATCTTTACCTATAAATATTGCATCATTAATTATTTTAGAATTCACATAGCAGAAAATTTAAGTGGGCTTGGTTAGGTTAGGTTAGGTTGTAAGACTTTCAACTGGAGTTCATCACTAAGAAATAGAGCGGAGAAAAACCATATGAGCGGCCTATTGGTAAAGTACGTTAGCAGTCATTAGTGATTTAATAAGATGTATCAGATGTAATTCAACTGGGGTGAGGTTAAGTACATTCACTCTACGTTCTCCAATAAGGTTGAGAGGCTGGAGGAGATTGATATAGTTTAGGAAGAAGTTTGTGTTTAGTTTTATTAGATCTGCTGACTCAGTGTTGCTGTAACACAAATTAGTAAATGTTAACCATCAAGCCTGGGAACAAGTTTTAGGATAAAATGCTGGCCTGTCTGGAGGGCCAAGGCTAACCCTTTAGATGGCCTGTGATGCATTGTGTGTAATTTATACTTCAGTATACCGTCGCTGAGGTTTCGTAACTCATAGTCACACGAGTTTATTTGATCATCGGATCTTCATGACTCACAGAAATGACCGACAAACAATGGTGGACTAGTGAAAGAAAGTCTCCTTTTCTTTGGGCTATCGTAGTTGTTTTAAACTCAGGTGCTGTAGCTGCCGGGGTCATGAAGCACAAGTCTTGGACATCTACAAGAGACAACCTTTAACTAATCACGAAGTTGTTACACTTCTGGTCCCCTGGACGGACTCATTAGTGCGGTTAGGTTACGAAATATTTTAACGTGACACGCATGGAGACAACGACTGATGCAGAGAGTGACTGCCGAGCTAGAAGTATGTTCTTAATCCACTAATACAGGAACACTGGAGCAGGTTTCATAAGTCACAACAACGACTTACACCAAATAACCTCCAATATACTGAGAATCAAACCATCGACCTGCCGCATAAATTCTTCCGTTTCCTAGTCTAGAGGTGATTCTCCCGGCGTCCATTGTAACAACGGAGAAGCTTCTGGTGGCCGCCGGATGGATGGCAAAACTTTGACGATAAAATTCTCGCTGGAGTCGAGTGGGTATATATTGGGTGGCACACACGAGTACCTGGACCATTACCTGGATTGGCCTTTATGGTTGGACCCAAACTTACGAGGGCCGGAGAGGAATAATTGCAGAGTTGAGAGTTATGATATTGAACCAGGAGTATTGTCTGTGTGTGTTTGTTGAGGGCCCACACAACCCTCACTACAGATTAACCAATTTAGGCGCAGGTTGTCAACTAACATGTGTAATACAATATAGATCACTCGGGTACAACATAAACCAATATGGAATTAGTCCTTATGAGCCTGAGTGGATAACCTCCCGGAATCATTGAATACAAAAATTATCTGTATGTCTATAAAATGAGTTTAAATGACTCAACTTATGGATCACCTCAAGATAACCTCCTCATTTTATTTCACATTAAAATTAATCATTCTACCGCAACCCTAACATAACAAAACCAACCCTAACCTAACCAAACCTAAACTAACCTAACCTAACCTAACACAACCTAACCTAACACAACCTAACCTAACCTAACCTAACCAACCCTAAACTAACCTAGCCTAACCTAACCCAACCTAACCTAACCAAACCTAACCCCCTTCCCCCCAGGATCCAGGTAGAATTAGGGTGTTTAATCATGAGGTAATATTAGCTAGGAGGTTTTATCTTCAGGTGACCCCAACTTATATCTCTTAAAGTGTTACACTGTGTGGGGGGAACTGCCTCGGCAAACACCTGGTGCATGATATTACTGACTATTAGTAAACTGTAGTTAATAGTTCAAGAACAAACTATCTATATGAGTTTAATACTCTTGGCAGCACCGTTGTTTAGGTACACCAACACCCCCCCCCACACACACACATATGTATATACGTACATCCACAAAATACACAGGCAATATACAAAATACATACATATATGCACATACACAAAATATACACACGAAAAATAATCCATAGCATTATCATAAAGCATTAATTTTATTACGACACAAGAACAAAGCATTAACAGTGTAATATTATCCAGTCTTAACTTGTATCCTTATAACGCGGTCTACTATACGAGTGAGCCTATCGTGATCAGTCACAAGGAGGAGGCATCACAGGAGAGGTTTTCTTTTAATTAACCGCTGGGCGTCAATACTCCCCCCCCCCCCTCCCAACAGACAATTCGCCGATAAAACCAGCTGTAAAAATGTTAACATAGTGCAGGCTGTAGCTTAAATACTACTAACCTAGAGAACAAATGCTCTAGAATTACAGTTTTCTAAAAGGAGAATCCTAGAAACCGGACCAATTAAGTAGTGCACACATGCTTGAAGCCTAGTTAATAGCACATATGTGGACCATACAACACCCAGACATCATAGGAATTAGCGAGTCCTGGGGTCGAGATGATGTGTCGTAAGATGAGTTTTATTTACCAGGTTAAAAAAAAAATCACTCGCCATTTAGAAAGGACAGGGCCACGAGAGGAGGTGGTGTAGTAGTGCAGGTCAAGGAGCACATAACAGCAACCACTTATGACGGGTTAAACGAAAGGGGATCATCCGAATCTATTTGGTGTGGTGTGATAGTTCAAAACAAAAGCAAGCTAACAGAAAGCGTGTGTTATAGGGCTGACTCAGCTTTTATTTAAGGTAAGAGATGCCAGAGACCACAGTGTTCTCGGGACTGAGGGAGCCACACGACTCAATAGTGAAGTAGAACCTGTGATAGTTTACCCTTGACGTTAAGATGCCTCAACAGAAAACGTACGATGTTAAGACACCCATTTTCTAAATTATGTTTTTCGGATTACATGAATATTATTCGCCTTACTTATTTCACCTGATAGTTAAACACAAACGCTGCCTGGGGAGGTTAGGTTAGGTTAGATTAGGTTGTCAAGTTACCCTGAGTTAGCATTAGCGATGTTAATCCTTAACTGAAATAAGCTGTGAGGTTAATCTCCAGATGATCCCCAAATATTAAACCACAAGAAAATAACTAGTAAAAAATATATACCAGTTACGTACATATAGTTAACATTTATCATAATTAATTTATTCACATTAGTTTCTTTGGTCAATGTAAATCATAATGGAAAAATATACTAAATTTTTTTCGTATTTATTAAGTTATTATCAATGGTTAAATTATTTGTGGCATTATTACGTTGTTAATTGTACAGTATAATAAGAATTAACGACCAATCTTTACTTACCCTAAATTGGTATTGTTCACGGAAAACTTCACCATCTCCTCACTCAGTTCTTTCGCCTTCACCTCAATATCGGGTAAAATAATGTGGGTTAGTGATGTCTTATACCTATAGAATACAGATAGAGTATAATGTATTAAGTGTGCATTAAAGTAAATTAGTGTATTTTAGTGTATATTACCGTATATTAGTGTATGTTAGCGTATGTTTGTGTATTTTAGTGTAAAGTATATTAGCGTACAGTAAATTAGTGTACAATATATTAGTGTATGTTAGCGTATGTTAATGTATTGTGAATAATTGCGTCGTTATTGTGTATTTATGAATAAATTTTTGTACATCAACAACTGAGACCTTTCAGCGCAGTACTATAAGGTCAATAAGGCGACAGGAAGAATGTAATATCGCCATTTAACACGTTAATAGTTTATGCAAATATTACAATACAGATTTATAAATGGGATGCAAAATAGGGATAACTTAAGGAAATATTCCAGTCAGTGCCCGCCATTGTCCAGTACTGTGTCTGACAATACTGACAATAATATGAAATGTTATTATTAAAATAAATATTATCATTATTACGATTGGCAAGATTCAGTTTTTATAAAAGATAAGTAGAGGAAATATATGCAGCGCTTGAATATGTATGGAACATTAAAAAAAAGTCAATATATTTTTTTTAGAAGTCTTAATAGGCATCACACATTTATTTATTAAGAACAAAGACTATTATAAGAAAGACTGGAGAGCGTCTACCTTTACCTATAAAAAAAATGTGAGCCACTGAGCTTCGATAAACATCATCTGTTGGCAACGCGGCTAACTAAAAACCCGGGGCGCGTGAGGGTAGCATGTTCATGTTTCCACGGTAACCATCGGAGTGAGCTGTGTTCCACGTTCTCACATTGGGTGTGATGACGCCCCTCTCCTTGCACACAAACGCCATCTGTTGATCCCACGGCCAACTATATGCTATGTGGCTTACGCGGTTTTCGCCTTGCTTTCCTGTCTTTCTTATAATAGTCTTTGTTTGAATGTTTTAGTGAGGAACTGAGGAGTCGTTTCATGTCATTCATTTGTGGATTGTGTAGGTGGTGTCGTGTGGTGATGCGGTGCGTGTGAAGTTATTACCTGATATTTATTCAGTGTTTAAAGTTCTGAGTACAAAGTGAATATATTAAGAAACTGTTGACCCAGAATCAGTTGAAGTACTATAAAATTTTTGGTTTATTACGAAATTAAAACACTCCGGACGAAGGACTTACAATTTTGCAAATAGGAGAAACAAACAGTGTATTTGTATGAAATGAAACACAGAATGTCCTTGAAACTGGTTTAAATTGCTTTATAGTGTTGAAGTGAATCCCTGTCAACTGAAGTATGTGAAAGAGCAACATATTATCGAAGCAGCAGTTTGTGATGATAACGAATAATATCGAGTCACATCCTCCTCCCTCTTGGTGTGTTGATTCCACGTCTACAGGTGAGTAGTCTAGGCAGTTTTGCTGTCCTGGGCAAGTTTCACGAACGATGCTCCTTCTTTTTTTTCATGATTCCTTAAATACAGACGTGGCGTAGAATAGCAACGGTATTGTCCTCTGTTTTAGAAGACCATCGGCTTTTTCTTGACATATTAAGACCACCGATGAGATGTGTCAATAATAGACCGCCTCCATCAGCGTGGATAAGAACTGCTTCAGAAATAATGCCTGGCTAACTTAGGCTAACTCATTACACGATAACATAGGGAAGTTATTTAAACCTGATACTAATTGATAATGGTGGTGAGGGCTGGTGGTGAAGGGTGGAGTGTGGTGGTTGAGGTGTGGTGAAGGGTGGAGTGTGGTGGTTGAGGTGTGGTGAAGGGTGGAGTGTGGTGGTTGAGGTGTGGTGAAGGGTGGAGTGTGGTGGTTGAGGTGTGGTGAAGGGTGGAGTGTGGTGGTTGAGGTGTGGTGAAGGGTGGAGTGTGGTGGTTGAGGTGTGGTGAAGGGTGGAGTGTGGTGGTTGAGGTGTGGTGAAGGGTGGAGTGTAGTGGTGAAGGGTGGAGTGTAGTGGTTGAGGTGTGGTGAAGGGTGGAGTGTGGTGGTTGAGGTGTGGTGAAGGGTGGAGAGGTGTGGTGAAGGTTTGTGGAGTGTGGTGGTGAAGGGTGGAGTGTGGTGGTTGAGGTATGGTGAAGGGTGGAGTGTGGTAGTGAGGTGTAGTGTTGGGTGTGGTGTAGGGTGGAGTGTGGTAAAGGGTGGAATGGTGGTGAGGTGTGGTAGAGGTGTGGTGAAGGGTGGAGTGTGGTGAAGGGTGGAGTGTGGTGAAGAGTGGAGTGTGGTAGTGAGGTGTGGTGAAGGGTGGAGTGTGGTGGTTGAGGTGTGGTGATGGGTGGAGTGTGGTGGTAGAGGTGTGGTGATGAGTGGAGTGTGGTGGTTGAAGTGTGGTGAAGGGTTGTGGTGAGTGCCACCACCTCCCTCACCGGCGCGGGCAAGAAACAGGGTGGTGATGGGTGGTGTAGACCAGGACGCTTCAGTCGTGCGGTAACCCCCGGCCCGTACACTCGCGCCCTCTCCTGCCATCGACCACGCCGCCCCGCCGCCCCTCTCACTGCCGTCGTCGCCGTCACTACCTTGGCATCAATATCTCACGTAACCAATAACAACAAATGGGAGATGTTGACAAAAGTTGAAGTTATTTGCAATGTTTAGTTTTTTTTTTTATCTTTCAAACGACTTGCAGAAATTTTAATTGTTTTCTGTTTAATGCTTGGGTGTTTGAGAAAGCCCCTCCTGTCAGGCAGCGAGTGAGCCACTTAGATGATCATACTGGGGTAATTTACTTGGAGGAGATAAGAAAAAAATGTGCGATGGAAATGCATGTATAGAAATGTAAAATATATGGCGGCTATATTATTACTGAACTATAATTTAATGTGCAATTAATCCAGTAAAAAGACACAAAAAGTTGGCAGAAGTGTTGTGTGTCGTAGAAAAGGATATTATTGTGTATTTATGAACAAGAACTGTGAAGGGGTGATAAGAACGATCAACAGCGACTCATTATTGTTAAGAGAGAGCGTCAGTCCTGGGTGGTGAGGAGGGGGTGGGGAATAAAGCGCCCTACTTATTGTTATTCATCGTCATGAGCCCACGACTCCACCTCAACACTGCCAAAATCTGGAGGGTCTTACTCAATAAGATTTAAACACGAACCACCATGCAAAATTGAAACCAGAAAACGCGTAATCTTATGCTGTGATTGAGTTTGTCATTATTCATATACCTCAAATAGCATCTTTCTCATTCTCAAATTACTCCTTTGTATCGTATCGCTTTTTTGCGGTATATGAACACTGCGGCAATGTTCTCGATCTTTAGTTCCGTGATTGACACTGAGTTTGTGACTTCATAAGCTATGAGGGAGACGCTAGGAGTGGAATATAGTCAAGGCGGATGGGCTGATGCAGGAGACTTGAAGAAAAAATCAGTGCGGGAGCGACAGAAGAGAAGCAGTGTGGCGGCAGTGCGATACACGACCAACAAACGACAAGAAAGGTTCGAGACAGTAAGAGTCGAAGGCAAGTTGGGTAGTGGGAGGCAAACTGTGATAAATATTAAACACGGAGAGCAGCGCTGTGGGGGAGGACTACAGGAACTGCAAGAAGGAATGGCGGAAGGAACCTATAGAGATCTTTATGTTGGTCATACTGTCACTGTGAAGGACGACTACCTAGATTACACACGACCTGCCGGGAACGACCCTGCTCTGTCTTGGTCCACTATAAGCGGAGGGCGACGCCAGCAGTGGATACGAAGGAGACTCCTTGTGGGAGAACGAGAGGGTGATGAAAGAGAAAAAGAGGGACTAAATAATATCACCAGGAACAGTCAAGCTACCAAGAGGGAGGGAACTTTACCCTGTGATATAACTGAATCTCTCTTAGGGGAATCTTTCCTAGATTCTGTTGTGGCAAGTTGGGGACATTGTTGTGGACTAGGCGACAACACTTACTCGGTGCCCCACGACGACTCTTGCAACACAGACGTATTAGAGGCATCACAAAAATTCTTTACCAACGACCAGTCGTCGTTACCGCTGCCAGCCATGACGACCTCTCACGCTGCAAGCCATCCGAGTGGTGGTAAGGGTAGTACGACACAACCATACAGGACAATACCCAGTATGCAGAGGTCATACCCAAGGGCCTCGGGGTCTACCGTCAGTTTGCATTGGTGGTCTCTTGTGATGTTCTGCCTGGTGATGCTCCTGCCCAGCACCATTGGACTCCCTGCTGTCATCCGCATAGGTGAGTGTTCGTCAGTGTGTCAGATTGCCAGCTCGAGGTACCTTAGGTAAAGTTTTTCCTAGTTCTTTCCTCAACATAACAACATTCACAGTTCACGTGAGATGTATATTACGCATTCATCACTTCTACGAAAACACTCCTTAACTAGCACACAAACTCGGTGGGTGCATCGTCAGCAACCTCGTCCTGAATCTTCTCGTGAATAAGTTATGAGAATTCTTGAATAGTGGCGGGTGAAAATTAGGTTGATCCTAGTCGACTGCCTCTGGTAACTGTGGGTCGCTTCGACAACACCCAATCATCAGCAGAGCAGCTGACACCAGGTCCTCCCGGCGAGTTTGAGTTACAGGAAGTAGCAGGCAGGAGCAGAGGTCTTGAGGTTTATTTTCTTCAAGTTTATTTCGTATCAACCATTCGCGTATTTCGTGTTTCTTAAAGGCCATTATGACCAATGTTTATATTACTGTGGTATAACTAGTGTTCATCTGGCTACACGTCGAGTAGTAGAGAGAGAGAGAGAGAAAGGATTAACTTTTCCCCATGGTTCCTAATTTCGTTTTTCCAAGTTTTTATGTTTCTTTGTATGTCATTATAATTTTTCCCTCTTATTTTCTTTCTTAAAAAAAACCAAAAAAAAAAAAAACCAGCGGAATTCCACGGTAAACAAATGAGACATCTTAGTCAGCGTCGAGGGAAGTATCCCCACTTCCTCTTGACCTGAACAAAGACTTCTGTGACTCGTCCTCGACCCCGCTCCTCAGAGTTACTCCAGATGGAAGAAGTAAACACCTCAACATATAAACCAGCTGCAAATTTAATTCCTGAGGTCTGGCGTGTCCCACAAATGCCTTAAAATGTTTGAAAATGTTTGTTTACACTGAGCTGTCAATTGGTGTGCTGATATGGCTGCAGGCGCTGACATCCATGTTTAGGACGATTGTTCCAAATATGGGTGGGATTAAGTTATGTAGGTCAAGAGTCAGCGTGCAGCCACCAGCAGGCACCAACGTGTGATTCTTCGCAGTTTATATTACAAAAACAAAGAGTTATTCGGGATTATGTTTGATGACTTTGTCGAAGAGTATTCCTGGTCTCTTGGAATATGTGAAGCTAATGTGCATAACGAACAGCCTCGAGGGGGAACTTCTTTATCTGCGATCTCTAACCAGAATTTCCCTGTGCCAATTTTGCTCCCAGAGTTCACTATTATCCATCCTCTTATTAACTGATTAACGAGCGGTGATATCTCGTTGGCTCTCCCTCCGTTGTTTGGAGTAAGCGAGAGACCAGACGCTCGGCCTGACTGATGTATGCTGGCGGGAGCAGCTGGAGGATATTAATTAATGAACTAATTCCATAGCACTGGATCGGAGACCTACACTTGTGGCCGAGAGGCTTCTTCTGGGAATCTCCGTCACGATGAATGTGCATTTATGGCACCCTTGTGGGTTCTGTGCAGACATTCATGAAGTAGGTCGAGTGGACTTCCGCGACTGTCAGTGGTGCGTAATTTTTCCCTGGGGTGCAGCTGTCGAGTGATCATTCCCCAGGTACCCAGGCCGTAGAGCATAGCGTCTTGCTAGTTATTATTGTTGTTCTTGACGCCCGTAATCTAAACTACTTATTAAATGATAAGTTACTCTGGTCACATAATTATACTGTCCGACTTTATCTAAATTAGTCTTTCGAGGAATCCATAGAAAACGAAAACAAGTGATTTTAACGGATAGAGTTCAAGCTTCACTGCTGGTTGTGTGAATACTGTACACTAGTCCATCTGGGGGGCAGGTTAGTTAATACACTAGCACACGTACAGGGTTGTGATAATTATTCATTGAGATGATCAAAGTTGGCACTACACTGTTATAGGAATATATGTGTGTGTGTGTGTGTGTGTGGTGTATAAGGATATCTGTAGTGTGTTTGTTGGCCTAAAGATCGATGTTATGTTAATTAAAAAAAAAATAATCTTGGTGTTTGTTGGAGAAATAAAAGTATATCATCCAACACCTCAAGTTTTGTACCCAACGACCTTATAGACGTGTATTAAATATTGCTTTTATCGGAGGTAAGTTTTACTTGTGGGTGGTAGGCGACTGGTGGCCACCCTGAGCCCCGTGAACCTGGACCTGTGTTGGCACCTGTCCTCATGTTCGCCTTAGGTTAGGGTTATAAGTTTGTCCACTTTGTTGGTCTGCGTCGCCTCTAAGAATGTTTTTGTAGTGTGTGTGGTGTGCCGCAGCTACCTTCAGGTCGCAGTCCAATCACCATAATTCCCCTGCCAAATTTGCCGTGAGGTAGTTTCGTCAGAGCTTTGCACAGCTTTGCACAGCTTTGCACAGCTTCGTCCCCCGAGCAGCACCACCTCCTGGTGCCTGACGCGCCCACTTTTACGCGTAGGTCGTGCAGAGAATTCCATGGATATTACCGCTATGATGGGTCCAATGTGCCCCCAGGTGTATGTCAGGTGTCACCACGAGGTCTTGTTCATCCTTGACACAGCCAGGAATATCTGTTGTATATTTTGCGAGAGCTGTTGCTGAAAACGACAAAATCTATTTATAAATCCGCTGGCAGGAATATTTAGAACCTTTTGCTGGACATAATACGTTTAATTTGGGCAGAGGAGTGTATTAACAGCGGGGCCTAGAGCTGATGGGCGGGGAAGGCCAGAGAAGCACTTTCCTCCCACTTAGGTATGCGTGTGTGTGTGATGACCCCAGGGGGAGCACTGGCTGGCGTTCTGAGCGAGGTGGAGGAACATTGCTCTCAGCCGTTGTCTATACCTGTGCATTTTGAGGATGTATCCGGATTTCTCTCTCTCTCTCTCTCTCTCTCTCTCTCTCTCTCTCTCTCTCTCTCTCTCTCTCTCTCATATATCATCGTAGCCAGTAAGATTAGTTTTTCTTTATATTTTACTTGAGATTTTGACTTGAATTTTAAAGTTGATAAATCATCATTCTCTCCCCTTTACTCTTCTCCTGTCACACACACACACGAGTGGGAAATGCTATAGGTTACCTGGTATGTGTAGAGACCGATAGGGGTAGATAGGGATTGTTAGGTGTGTTATTTTTGGGTGTGGGACGCGATAGGTGGGGGTGGGAGGGGGGGGGGGGGTGTTGTCGTGCCTAACTGATGAGATAATTTGTTTAGAACGATGTACACAAGAGGAGGATACGTTGGAGGAGGGAGGAGAAGAAGGAAGAGGAGGAGGAGGAGGAAAATAGGAAGGAGGAGGAAGATGAGGAGAAGGAAGAGGAGGAGAAGGAGGAGAAAGAGGAGGAGGAGGAGGAGGGAAGAGAAGAAGGAAGAGGAGGAGGAAGATGAGGAGGAAGATGAGGAGAAGGAAGAAGAGGAGGAGAAGGAGGAGAAAGAGGAGGAGAAAGAGGAAGAGAAAGAGGAGGAAGAATCTGCACAAGAGGAGAGGAAGAGTGTAGCATTATTGATTGTTGACGCCTGTTGGTCGTCATCGAAGAGCTGTGTCACGCCTGTACCGTACCGTGAGTGTTGTACTGTACCGTGAGTGTTGTACTGTACCGTGAGTGTTGTTGTACTGTACCGTGTGTGTTGTTGTACTGTACCGTGAGTGTTGTACTGTACCGTGAATGTTGTACTGTACCGTGAGTGTTGTATTGTACCGTGTGTGTTGTACTGTACCGTGAGTGTTGTACTGTACCGTGTGTGTTGTACTGTACCGTGAGTGTTGTACTGTACCGTGAGTGTTGTACTGTACCGTGAGTGTTGTACTGTACTGTGAATGTTGTACTGTACCGTGAGTGTTGTATTGTACCGTGTGTGTTGTTGTACTGTACCGTGAGTGTTGTATTGTACCGCGAGTGTTGTTGTACTGTACCGTGAGTGTTGTATTGTACCGTGTGTGTTGTTGTACTGTACCGTGAGTGTTGTATTGCACCGCGAGTGTTGTTGTACTGTACCGTGAGTGTTGTTGTACTCTGCCGTGAGTGTTGTACTGTACCGTGAGTGTTGTTGTACTGTACCGTGAGTGTTGTACTGTACCGTGAGTGTTGTTGTACTGTACCGTGAGTGTTGTACTGTACCGTGAGTGTTGTTGTACTGTACCGTGAGTGTTGTTGTACTGTACCGTGAGTGTTGTACTGTACCGTGAGTGTTGTTGTACTGTACCGTGAGTGTTGTTGTACTGCACCGTGAGTGTTGTTGTACTGTACCGTGAGTGTTGTACTGTACCGTGAGTGTTGTTGTACTGTACCGTGAGTGTTGTTGTACTGTACCGTGAGTGTTGTACTGTACCGTGAGTGTTGTTGTACTGTACCGTGAGTGTTGTTGTACTGTACCGTGAGTGTTGTTGTACTGCACCGTGAGTGTTGTTGTACTGTACCGTGAGTGTTGTACTGTACCGTGAGTGTTGTACTGTACCGTGAGTGTTGCACTGTACCGTGAGTGTTGTTGTACTGTACCGTGAGTGTTGTACTGTACCGTGAGTGTTGTTGTACTGTACCGTGAGTGTTGTTGTACTGTACCGTGAGTGTTGTACTGTACCGTGAGTGTTGTTGTACTGTACCGTGAGTGTTGTTGTACTGTACCGTGAGTGTTGTTGTACTGTACCGTGAGTGTTGCACTGTACCGTGAGTGTTGTACTGTACCGTGAGTGTTGTGCTGTACCGTGAGTGTTGTATCTCCAGTTTTATACCGCCATGGTTGTACCTACAATATAGTACAGTACCGCACTTATACCACCAGTGTTGCACCAGAACAGTACTGTATCCAAGGTGTTCTTCTTCTTTGTACGTCAGGTAACATAAATTACATCAACTCTACTGAACTAAAACTGAGGATTTATTTTTATTTATATTTTATCTCGTCGGAAGTTGAAGTTCCTCTGGGCGACATAAGATAATATACTTCGTCACCAGTTCAACGGATACCTGTGTTAACAAAATTGTAAATAACTCGCCTGAAAACATTTACTCTTCATTATTCAATTTTTTTTTTTTTAGTCTTTTGTATTTTTTAAGTTTTAATTAGTTTAAAAGACGTGTTGACAAATACTCGTACAGTAAAATGTGTGTTTTATTTATTTTTTCTCGTCCCCTTGTGAGGATGGTGGGGTGTTATGCGTCGTGGGATGAGCTGTGACTGTTAGTAGTACCAGGGATCGAGTTTATGAAGGAGAGATTTTGAATTTATGATTAAGAAGAGATTTTGAATTTATGATTAAGAAGAGATTTTGAATTTATGATCAAGAGATTTTTACCAGGTACGTCTCTCAGTAATCTGGTGATACAGTACAGTACAGTATAAACAGTTTGTACCAGTTGTATTGGTTTTAGTGACTTGTATTCAGTATATACATCAGCTGCAAGGGTGTATTATGTATCATTCATTACAAAAAAGCTAAAGTGGCATCAGTTAATTATTTTGTTTGTATTGTGTAGCTACAGTACTGGTATACGTATACTGGTGTAAGATTACCGGGGATGCGATGTTCCTTACTGGGGCAGGACTGGCTAGGATCTTGTGAGTGTGTATACCCTATAGCTATCCTTCCTCGCCTTCACATAAACCGCATTTACAGACTTCACCGTGGGAGATAATAGAGATTCTCGTAAGATAAGATAAGATAAGAGGCATCCAGCAGTTGTCTTTAAATTTAAAAAGAAGGTTTATCTACTGCAGTCTGACCTCCACACACTCGTATGTCTTTAGGGGTAATGTTTATCAAGCGGCGGTGGAGGTTGATTGAATTTCTGTATTCATGGGGGTAGTTTTATCGAGTTGTTTTGCATCTAGTGCGGAATGGGGAATGCATTTTGAACGTCCTCACTTCCCCCACTCCCTCCTCCCTCCCTCTCTCCCCTCTCCCCTCTCCCTCTCTCTCCTCACCCCTTTTCTCACCCTCCCCCCACCCCCGCCCCCTCCCCGCTGCGAAGGTTTTAAAAGCGGCGTTTGGATATTTTTATGGTTTCGATTTGACAGCCCGGGAAGATTGGGGACCCTCGCTCTACGTCGTTAATTTAACTTGGAGCTACTACCATACACGACCACAACGATACGGTTTACACTGACTCCTCTACTTCTAGGGTATAAAAATCTGTCTGTCTGTCTGGTTCTGTCTGGTTCTGTCTCTGTCTCTCTCTCAGTGTTGTGGATTCATTTGTTTTTAGTCTTGTGTTGCATTGTAATTGTGTTGGGTGTTGGGGGGTGTTGTACTGCTACTGCTGAGGGGGGGGAGGGGGGTGTCTTGCTGGCCAATATTAATTACGAGGGTGTTATTGTAGGCTGGTGGTCATACGTTCATACACTAATGTGCCTTTGTCTTTCTGGTCATACACATTCATGCACCAATGTCCGTCAGTGTGTTTATAGTCATACACAATCATACACTAATGTTCCTCTGTGTGTTTAGAGTCGTACACAATCATACACTAATGTTCCTCTGTGTGTTTATAGTCATACACAATCATACACTAATGTTCCTCTGTGTGTTTAGAGTCATACACAATCATACACTAATGTTCCTCTGTGTGTTTAGAGTCATACACATTCTACTGTCCCTTTGTCTTTCTGGTCATACAACATTCATACGAACGCCTAAGCCGGTGTATATCTGCCATCCCTAATACCACCGTTATTAGCTCTCTCTCTCTCTCTCTCTCTCTCTCTCTCTCTCTCTGTTAATCAGCCAGTCCATCAGTCAACCGCTCCAGTTTTGCAAAATTATCTCCACAACGCACTTTACACTTTCGTCTCCACAACGCACTTTACACTTTCGTCTCCACAACGCACTTTACACTTTCGTCTCCACAACGCACTTTACACTTTCGTCTCCACAACGCACTTTACACTTTCGTCTCCACAACGCACTTTACACTTTCGTCTCCACAACGCACTTTACACTTTCGTCTCCACCACCATACACTTAACATTTTCGTCTCCATTTCACACTTTATTCTACAACACACTTTGAACTCTCATCACCACCACACACTTTACACTCTCATCACCACCATACACTTTACACTCACCTTCATCACCACACACTCTCATCACCACCACCCAAGTTCACAAAATATGTAAATGAAAACCTTTTTAAAACATCACACGAAGAGGAATAGAAAACAAAACGACTAATTGAAAATAATCCACCGCGGTCGACAGCCTGGTCGTTTGTCAGCTGAGGGAATGACCAGGGGAACGACAAGGGGAATGGCTACAGAAACGACCAGGGAAACGACCAGGGGAATGGCTAGTGGAACGACCAGGGAAACGACCAGGGGAATGGCTAGTGGAACGACCAGGGGAATGGCTAGTGGAACGACCAGGGAAACGACCAGGGGAATGGCTAGTGGAACGACCAGGGAAACGACCAGGGGAATGGCTACAGAAACGACCAGGGAAACGACCAGGGGAATGGCTAGTGGAACGACCAGGGAAACGACCAGACAAACGACCAGAGAAAGGACCAGAACACTTCATGCCTAGTCGGTGGAATGAATCGTCGCGCGTGATCTATGTGCAGTACTATGGCCAGAAATTATTATTGTATCCAGGGCTCGAGAATCAGGGTAGCTATACTATATACGGGGGATGGCCGCGCTCGCTTCAGCCTTCAGCGCAATCCCACCTCACCCCACCCCACCCCTCATCACCCCACCCCTCCTCACCCCACCCCACCCCACCCCTCATCACCCCACCCCTCCTCACCCCACCCCTCCTCACCCCACCCCACCCCACCCCACCCCACCCCACCCCACCCCACCCCACCCACCCCCCACCCCACCCCACCTCACCCCACCCCTCCTCACCCCACCTCACCCCACCCCTCCTCACCCCACCTCACCCCACCCCTCCTCACCCCACCCCTCCTCACCTCAACCCACCCCTCCTCACCCCACCCCTCCTCACCCCACCCCACCTCACCCCACCCCTCCTCACCCCACCTCACCCCACCCCTCCTCACCCCACCCCTCCTCACCTCAACCCACCCCTCCTCACCTCAACCCACCCCTCCTCACCCCACCCCACCCCTCCCACCCCACCCCACCCCACCCACCCACCCCACCCCACCCACCCCACCTCACCCCACCCCACCCCTCCCCACCCACCCCAACCCACCTCACCCCACCCCTCCCCACCCCACCCCACCCCACCCCACCCCTCCTCTCGTCACGGTTTATCTGCATATACTGTTATTACAAACCTGGCGAAATACATCAAATACTGTACGTACGTGTGTGTGTGTGTGTGTGTGTGTGTGTGTGTGTGTGTAGATTACCATTACAATAGCATACATCTAATATGTTTCGCATTTGGAGGAGGCAAGTGTGGTGGTGTGTGGAGAACCTGCGTGTGTGTGTGTCTGTCTGTCTGTCTGTCTGTCTGTCTTGCTTGCCTGCATGAGTTTGATTCTGCTTGCTGTTTAAATTTCTTTGTTGTTTTTCGATTTTTTATTTTTTTTTGGATGAAACATTTTTGTGACGATATTGGGAACTTTTTTTGTGTCATTGGAGTTTTTTTTTTAAATCGTTATTAAACCTTTTTATATAATTGTATTTTTTTTTTTTACGAAATGTTGTGGCGTTGGTGATGTTGTTGTTGTTGTTCTAAGTTTGTGTTATGGCTGAAGCACCACCGTAACATTATAGCAACACTTCATCATCATTATTATTGGAAACACTCCGTCATCAACATTATGGCAACACTCCGTCATCAACATTATAGCAACACTCCGTCATCATTATCATTATAGCAACAACTCGTCTTCATCATTATAGCAACACTCCGTCATCATTATCATAATAGCAACACACCGTCATTATCATCATCATTATAGCAACACTCCGTTATTATCATCATTATAGCAACACCCTGTCATCATCATTATTGGCAACAATCCGTTATCATTATCATCATCATTATAGCAACACACCGTCATCATCATCATTATAGCAACACACCGTCATCATCATCATCATTATAGCAACACACCATCATCATCATCATTATAGCAACACACCGTCATCATTATCATCATCATTATAGCAACACACCGTCATCATCATCATCATTATAGCAACACACCATCATCATCATCATTATTGGCAACACCACATTATTACATTACATTCGGCCACAGATCGGTAATAAAACCCCGAAATCATCATTTTTTACGTAACCCGTATTTAACCTCTTGTCATTATTACCACTAGCTACTGTAATGTATTAGGGAACACCATTATCCTGACACCATTGAGTATGATTGGTTTAATAGAGGCATGACCTGGATTTTGTTGTGTTATTGGAATTAGCTTTGGTTAGGTGTAGGATGGGTAGGTAGGTAGGCGGATAGGTAGGTGGATAGGTAGTTAGGTAGGTAGGGTAGGTGGTGTGAGGTTTAGGTAAGTGTAGAGGGATAAGATGTGGATAAGGGCGCTGGATTAGGTTAGGTTAAGGTCGATTAGATTAAGTTAAGGTATGTCAAGTTTGGTTAGGTTAAGGCTAGTTAGGTTAGGTTGGGTTAAGGTTGATAAAGTTGAGATAGGTTAAGTTAAAGTTAAGTTGGGTTAAGTCAGGTTAGGTTTGGTTAGGTTAGGTTGAGGTAGGTTAGGTTAGTTTAGGTTGAGGTAGGTTAGGTTAGTTTAGGTTGAGGTAGGTTAGGGCAGGTTAGGTTGAGGTAGGTTAGGGCAGGTTAGGTTGAGGTAGGTTAGGGCAGGTGGGGCTGGATAGTGTGGCCAGTTGATTTATACATGACGAGTTTGTACCCGAGCTCGAGTTCAAAGTGTGTGTGTGTGTGTGTGTGTGTGTGAATAGTGGAGGAAGTGTATGTATGTATGTATGTATGTATGTATGTGGTAAAAGTGCAAAAGGATGTGTAGACGTAAGTAAGAAGTGTGTGTGTGTGGTTAAGTAGAAGGAAGGAAGGAAGAAAGGAAGGTGGTATTACTCAACACATCCTTGAGGGACTAGCTACATCATTCCCTACCTCCTTCCTCCTCCTACCAACCCCCCTCACCCCAGCCCCCCCCCCCCCCCCAGGTAACCCACCATCAATCAGAGCTCCCCTGGGCAATCAGAGAGAACTGGACCAGCAGAGGGCCAATCACATCAGCCTCACCACTATTACATCTAGTCGAGGTTCAGTCATATAAACACTTAATATTATATCTACAGGTCTTTAATAATTATGGTATTTTGCCGTATACACACACATATACACACACACACACACACACACACACACAGAGAAAGAAGAAAGAAATAACATTAGCGTAATATTAATTTCACTCGGCGTCACGAAATCTGTCTGATTCACTTTACATGACTCGCTCTTGATAATCAGCGTGTACTAATGACTAAAAACACGACGACAACCACGACCACACGGCTACTACTACTACTACTACTACTACTACTACTACTACTACTACTACTACTACTAATACTACTATACTAGTCTTTGAGGGTCTACACGATCAGGGGCTATATCATTAGGGAATACAATTATAAGATAAGGAACTACGACAACAGGGACTACTTTATAAAGGGAGCTACAATTATTAGCTACATCAGGGACTACAATATGTAAAGGGGCTATAACATTAGGGACTACAACAGCGACCTGGATCACAAGGGTCGTGTGTGTTGACAGCCGGAGTCGTGTGTGAGTGTGTGTGTTGACAGCCGGGGTCGTGTGTGTGTTGACAGCCGGAGTCGTGTGTGTTGACAGCCGGGGTCGTGTGTGTGTTGACAACCGGAGTCGTGTGTGTTGACAGCCGGGGTTGTGTGTGTGTTGACAGCCGGGGTCGTGTGTGTGTTGACAGCCGGGGTCATGTGTGTTGACAGCCGGGGTCGTGTGTGTTGACAGCCGGAGTCGTGTGTGTTAATAATAATAATAATAATAATAATTAACGGTTTATTGAAAGAGCTTGGCAGCCAGAAGGCTGAAAATATACAGTTACATATTTGGGGAATGGGTTACGAATTACAAATAATATACAAGTAACATAAGTGACACAAATAAGACATATAATAACTTAGATGGGGAAAAGCTCACACTACAGTTCATTTCAACATAGTGACAGTGTTACAGTGTTACAAGTTATTGATAATTTTTACAATGGTTGGGACTGGGCTGTTCTTATAGCGATCAGTTCGTGCACGTATGGGCTGGATGCGGTTGTGGTGTCGCACAGCAATTCTCGGACAAGGGATCTCAGGTGGTAGTAGGAACCGGTGTCGGGGATGGTGTAGAAGCTTCTTACCAAATTTGCAGATGAGGTCGTGGTGATGGTCAGTGAGAGTCGAAAGGGTCAGTGTGTTGAGCGCTTCTTGATATGTGGAGTAGGAGGGGGAGAGAATAATCTTGCATGCCCTCTTTTGCACTTTTTCTAGGTGTTTACGTTGTGTGGCATTTAGGGAGGAAGACCAGGTGGGGGAGGCATAGGTGAGCTTGGGAAGTATGAATGTTGTGTAAACACTGAGGAGCTCGGGTGCAGGAACTCCGAGGGACTTGAGTCGGCGGAGGAGGTGGAGACGGAAACTGGAGGATTTGACAACTTCATTGACGTGTGGTTTCCAATTTAGTTTGTTGTCTATGGTGACGCCGAGGAGCTTCGTGGAATCTACAACCTGGAGTGTGTTCGGACCTAGAGTAACGGAGTCGTGTGTGTTGACAGCCGGGGTCGTGTGTGTTGACAGCCGGGGTCGTGTGTGTTGACAGCCGGGGGTCGTGTGTGTTGACAGCCGGGGTCGTGTGTGTTGACAGCCGGAAACGCGTGTATTGACAGCCGGGGTCGTTGCCTGCTCCTCCTTGTTAGTCGTATTGATTGTTGCTATTGTATTGCATCAGTACTGCCTCTTAATATTTGTTCACACACACACACACACAATGAGACATAACACACACACACACACACACACACACAATGAGACATAACACACACACACACACACACTGAGACATAACACACACACACACTGAGACAACACACAATAAAACACACACACACACACATACACACACACACACACACACACACTGAGACAACACACACACACACACACACACAATGAGACAACACACACACACACACACACACACACACACTGAGACAACACACACACACACACACACACACACACTGAGACAACACACAATAAAACACACACACACACACACACACACACACACACAGTGAAACACCCACAATGAAACACCCACAATGAAACACACACACACACACACACACACATACACACATACACACGTGTCAACAACTTTCTGAGTCAGTCAACAGCAGATTATCAACTCCCGCTACAGTACACTCCATTATGAGCCGCTGATCACTGGACGCCTCGCCACCACGCATATTAAAAGCGGTTCCTCGCTCGCCCTGTTTGACGCCACCACCTAGTAAATTTAACATGAGTTGATTTGGATGACTCATTGTGTGTGTGTGTGTGTGTGTGTGTGTGTGTGTAATTTTTTCATACTTTTTCTCCATCTTGTTTATATTTTCAAACTTTATTTTCCTCTCTCTCTCTCTCTCTCTCTCTCTCTCTCTCTCTCTCTCTCTCTCTCTCTCTCTCTCTCTCTCTCTCTCTCTCTCTCTCTCTCGTTGTTGATATTTTTAAAGGTTTATATACCACACATATTTTCTTTCTCCTTCCCCGCCACACCGCCGTCACACGTCAGGTCCGATCATTCGCCCGGGTTGGTTCTCTCAAGACTCTGCAAGTCCCTGTAGGCCGTCTCCTCCTTCTTGAGTTGACCAGCGGCCATCACCAGCCTCTCTCTCTCTCTCTCTCTCTCTCTCTCTCTCTCTCTCTCTCTCTCTCTCTCTCTCTCTCTCTCGTCCACCACGCCATGTTGTTCCTCTTGGACTAAAGGGAAGTGACGTCTCCTCAGCCAAGTTACGGCCATTTTAGGGGGACTACCTTATATCTGGAGAGAGAGAGAGAGAGAGAGAGAGGAACCGTAGGAATGGTGGTGGGAAGGAGTGGGTGGGTGTGCCCTTGCAAGGTGACGAAGGGAGAAAGGGTGAAGGGAAAGCAAGGGGAGGGAGGCTGATAAGACTGGAGATGGTGAGGAATGAGAGGGGAAAGGGAGGGGGAGGGTGAGAGAGTTGGTGGGGAAGATGTAAGGGTGGCGGGAAGATCGATCGGGTTGGGGATGGGGAGAATAGATGAGGAAGCTGGGGAGGAAACACCAGAAGGAGAAGATTGGGGAGGGTATATAGGGGAGGTAAAAAAGAGGAAACGAAGGAGAGGGGAGGAAAGGCGAGGAGATTTAAATGATGGACTAGGGTGAAAGAAGGGAAAACGAAGAGGTGAAAATGGGGTGATAAAGGACAGGACGAAGGTGGGGAGGATAATTGATGGGTGTATGTTACCTGGGGACTTAGCGGGCACGGGGAGATACAGGAATTGGGGGGGGGGGGGTGTTAGATTAAGGAACGTGTACTTTCTGGGGAGGCAAGATAGAGGAGTTGGGGAGAATAGGTAAGAGGACTCAATAGACATGGGGAGATAAAGGATTTGGAGGAGAGAAAAAAAGATAGGTAAGAGAAACAAACGTATACCACCCGCGGGGAGACAGAGAGACACCTGAGAGACACACCCACGTCTTCTCAGGTAAACACGAGACCTTACAGCCTACAGGTGAGAGATGCCGGTGTTTATTATCTTGTGGAGCGGCGCATGTCGAGGGGCTCAGGGGGTGACGTGATGCTGTTATTGGGGTGTCTCTCTCTCTCTCTCTCTCTCTCTCTCTCTCTCTCTCTCTCTCTCTCTCTCTGTGTAAGCAAGTAAGTGAGTGAGTGAGTGCCTGAAGGGAATGACCTCTATAAACATATGTAATTTCCCGTCGTTATCCGGAGCTGTCGTGTGATCTGCTGTTGTAAGAGTTTCGTGGCCATTGTTGTTTACTTTGCCGTGCTGTGATGTGAGGAGGGGGTCGTACTGGTCGTGTCTACAGGCGCTCCATGAACCATTACCCTGTTGTGGAGGAGTGAGTTACCTGTTGTGGAGGAGTGAGTTACCTGTTGTGGAGGAGTGAGTTACCTGTTGTGGAGGAGTGAGTTACCTGTTGTGGAGGAGTGAGTTACCTGTTGTGGAGGAGTGAGTTACCTGTTGTGGAGGAGTGAGTTACCTGTTGTGCAGGAGTGAGTTACCTGTTGTGCAGGAGTGAGTTACCTGTTGTAGAGGAGTGAGTTACCAGTTGTGGAAGTGTGAGTTACCTGTTGTGGAGGCGTGAGTTACCAGATGTGGAAGTGTGAGTTACCTGTTGTGGAGGTGTGAGTTACCTGTTGTGGAGGCGTGAGTTACCTGTTGTGGAGGTGTTGTGGGAGGTGTACACAGAGGTGGGGGCGGGAACACCTGTCTGTAGGAGGCCATAGAAGGTTCGTCCCCCAGCAGGAGAAACCTCACTTGATCCACCAAAATCACATTACGAGAGGCACGGGAGAGTGTGAGAGGGAGGGAGAGTGTGAGAGGGAGGGAGAGTGTGAAAGGGAGGGAGAGTGTGAGAGGGAAGGAGAGTGTGAGAGGGAAGGAGAGTGTGAGCGGGAGGGAGAGTGTGAGAGGGAGGGAGAGTGTGAGAGGGAGGGAGAGTGTGAGAGGGAGGGAGAGTGTGAGCGGGAGGGAGAGTGTGAGAGGGAGGGAGAATGTGAGAGGAAGGGAGATTGTTAAAGGGAGGAAGGGAGAAAAATGGAGGGAGGAAGGGGAGGAGAGTGTGACAGACACACACACACACACACACACACAATCGTATTCAGCAAGGTTTGGGGGGAGTGGTCGTCTGCGTGTCTTCCTGATGAGCGACCAACCTAAGTCCTTCCTCCACCCCCACCATCACGACCACAACCATCTCCTCCCTCTGACGACTACCACCAAGTCCTCCCCCTCACGACAACCACCACCAAGTCCTCCCCCCCTCACGACGACCACTAAGTCCTCCCCCTCACGACAACCACCAAGTCCTCCCCCTCACGACAACCACCAAGTACTCCCCCTCACGACCATCTCACCTAACTCACAATTTTGAGATAATCGTAAAAAAAAAAAAGTCCTACATTATTTAAATTTTTTACAAGAGAGATAATCATAAAGGTGAGACCCTATAATTATTTACATATTTTTTTAAGGGTGATAATCGTTGAAAAAAAAAGTTACGTTGTACTTAGGAGTTTGTTTTCATCTCTTTAAATGCCGCTAATGATGTAATATTTTCATGACAGGAAATGAACAAAGAAAAAATTAGTTTGGCAGGATATTAAAAGGTTCTTCTTGACCTCTTTTAGTGACACATACACACACACACACACACACACACACACACACACACACACACACACACACACACCTGGAGAAAAAAATAAGTATACTCCCCATAAAAAATAAAGAAGATATAACAAATAATCAACGAAATAAAAATGAAAAAAAAAAGCCTGTAAAAAATATATATATATCACAGAAACTTATCAAACTTTAAATGAGAACGAAAGATCAGATTCCTGTTTTTGTTTTAGCTCTTGTCAGTTCTGCGACAACGGGGAAAAAATTGAAAAAAAAAAAAAAAAAAACAGCGTAAAACAGAATTAAAACATGAAAAAATAGTTTGCCTTTTTTTTCTAAACTCGTGTCAACTTTATCCCTCAAAAAAAGATAAAAACAAACAAACAGAAACTCAGAAAAAAAATAATCACAAAAACGTAAAATAAAAACTCGAGAGAAAATCATAATAAAAACAGAAAATCGAATTAAAAACAAAAATCTAAGAGTGTTTTTCTCAACCCTCCCCCCCCCCCCCAAGGAAATGGTGTCGTCGACGTATGTGCCATAAACATAGTGAATATTGGATTAAAATTTGCATACCATATCTCGTTGATCGCCAGTACGGAGCCAACAAGTGATTCCTCGTAGCGCCAGCCAGATGTTGCAGACTAGATCGATCATTACTTGCAGTTGATCATGTTGCAGACTAGATCGATCATTACTTGCAGTTGATCATGTTGCAGACTAGATCAATCATTACTTGCAGTTGATCATGTTGCAGACTAGGTCAATCATTACTTGCAGTTGATCATGTTGCAGACTAGATCAATCATTACTTGCAATTGATCATGTTGCAGACTCGATCACTACTTGTATTTGATCATGTTGCATCGTATTGCATCCTCCCCCTCCCCCCTCCCTCTCTCCCCTCCATGTCTCTCCTCCCTGACCTCTTCCTCGTCTCCCCTCCCCTCCCTTCACCCTGACTGAATCCAACTAACCTACCTTTACAAACCCTCCCTTCCTCTCCCCTTCCCCATCATCTACCCCTCTCCCCTCCCCCCTTCCTCTCTCCTCCCCCTCTTCTACCCCCTCCCCTCTCCCTACTTCCCCTCCCTTCCCCCCTCCCATCCAGGTATGCAAATGAGACGGTGGTGGTAATGAAGGCGCCTGGTCGACCTCTGGTAGGCTGTCAGCTCTCACCTGTACTGACGCTGTTACTGCTGCCGTTCTGCTTCTTACCTGCTGCTGTGCCTCTCTGCTGTGCCTCTCTGCTGTCTTTCCTTACCTCCCCCCCCTTCCTTATATTCCCTTTTGTCATTAATTTATTTATTTTTTAATTTACCTGTTTGTTTATTAATCACCTGTTATAAATATCTGTAATATCATACACATACACTCACACTCATACACACACACACTTATACACACACACTTATACTCAGACACACATGTACACATTCATATAATCAGTACACACCTAAACGAAGAAGACCCACTTTCAAACGTTATAATCATATTCGTACACATATATACACACTCATACCATACGCACACACATCAATACACTTGCACACACACAACTACGCATAAAATTACACACACACACACACACACACACGCGCGCGGGGAAGACCATCGCAGGGGCTTCTGAAAAAAATAATCGACGAGCTTCTCTTTCTATATCTCTCTCTCTCTCTCTCTCTCTGTCTCTCTCTCTCTCTCTCTCTCTCTCTCTCTCTCTCTCAAAACGTGTGAGGAAGATTTACGTAAATTTTACCCTGCAGATTTTTTTTGCTGGGTAATACAAGGGAAAAAAAGATTATGTCATGAAAGACGGGAAGAGGAAGTAAGAGGGGGGAGGAGGTAGGTAGGGAAAGGAAGGAGGGAGGTAGGAGCGGAAGAGAGAGGTAAGGGAGACGTAGGGAAGGGGAGACGTAGGGAAGGGGAAGAGGTAAGGAACGGGAGGAAGTGGTAGGGGAGGAAGGACGGAGGGAAGGGGGGGAGAGGTAAATGAAAGAGGTAGATAAAGAGGAAGAAGAAGAGAGGAGAGGAAGAGGAAGGGGAAGGAAGGGTTACAGTATATCGATAATGGCTGGCTGGCTGGCTGGCGTCGTCGTTAGGGTATAATGTAGACGTCCCCAGTTCGACCCCACCAACACACTGCTCATTGACCTCCCCAAGATGATGGTGTGTGTGTGTGCATGTGTGTGTGTGTGTGTGTGTGTATGTATGTGTGTGTGTGTGTGTGTGTGTGTTCCTTTACGTGTTGTGTTGCGACTTGAGTTTCTTCTCTGTAGCTACGTATTGAATTTGTTTTGTGTTTGGATTTTTTGTGTTTGTATGTGTTCGAACTTTTTATTTATTTATTTACAATGTGTTCGGACTTGTTCTTCTTATTACTGTTCCGTGTCCTTATTAGTCATTATATTCCACGTTCGTACACCTATTTTCCACCTGTCCGTAATTAATTATATTTCCAGGTACAGTTAGTTTTATTCATTTTCTTTTTAGCTGTTTATGTCAGCTGTCATAACCAAACACTTGGATGTAAGGAGTGGATTATATGCTGTGTGTGTGTGTGTGTGTGTGTGTGTGTGGTGAACTGACAACAGGAATGACGTCATCAGCGGTGGTGTCAGAGTCGTAGTTGTAAGGCATCCTGGAGGTGGCACTCTGGCACTCACAACGACCCACACGATGGATGTGTCTCGTAACTGGAGGTGAAAGACTGTGGTGTACCTAACTGGCTGACTTACGGCATAAGAATAACTGGAGATTAACGACTGAAACCTTAACTGGTTGACTTAAGACCAAAAACACAAAGGTATGGTACAACTTATGGCATCAATATTACGCTGAGACTCTACCTTAACTATAGACTCTGCGTTCACTTAACTTCAGGGACTGTCAAGGTAGAGTTAGACACGTTCACTTAACTTAGATGTCATGAAAGTAAGAGCATCAGCAGGAAAGGTGCTTAATTACCTTACCTTCTCTTTCTTCTTACCTGTTACCGCCACGACTCATTAACCTTTCATTATTTTTATTATAATTATTATTATTATTATTATTACATGGACAAGGAAGAGACATTTTTCCTTCGTTTGGGGAATGTCGCCGATCACAGTTCAGTCTCTCTCTCTCTCTCTCTCTCTCTCTCTCTCTCTCTCTCTCTCTCTCTCTCTCTATTTTTCCAATTTTATTTTTATTTTGCTTTGGGAGGCAGTTAAGCGTGGGGCCTCGTGGACGACAATTCTCTCTTGCTTTGGGACTCATCTCGGGGTAAATGGTTGAGAAGAAGATGAATGGTGGCAGATGATGTTCTTTTTCTTCTTCTTTCTTGAGGTGAATCGTGTGTGTGTGGGAGGGGGGGGGGGGGGGTTCGATGTGTGTGTGTGTGTTTTTGTGTGTGTGTGTGTTTATATCCCGTTTTTTTTGCTCCCCGTCAAGCGTGCCAGGAGGATGTAGGGCGTTAAACCTTATTGTGCTGTCTGGTGTGAGGGACGACCCGCCGCCCTCCGCAACACCCTGGCCGATTGGGGTTCGTCGTTTCTGCTCTGTCGCCCTCCACGTCGTTCTTCGGGATAAACACTTGGGATATCCTCACCACTACACGACTACTCTCCCTCACCATCACACCCCCTCCCTTCCTCCCTCCCCCTCCCTCACCGCCACACCCCCTCCCTTCCTCCCTCCCCCTCCCTCACCACCACACCCCCTCCCTTCCTCCCTCCCCCTCCCTCACCGCCACACCCCCTCCCTTCCTCCCTACCCCCTCCCTCACTACTACATGCCCCCCTCCCTCACCACCACACCCCCCTCCCTCACCATCACACGCCCCTTCCTCACCACCTCTCTCCCTCACTACACGCTTCACCCTCTCACCTCCCAGCTCCTCCACTTGTCCCCTACCTAAGGAAAAAAAGAAGACATTTTTACTAATATATTCCTATCATAAAATCCAGGCCCGGGGAGTGGGGGGGGGGAGGGGGGGGGGAGTATATTCTATTATACCATCAGGGGTGTAAGACTATACCTCATACTATTAAGGGGTATATTCGTATGAGTATATTCGTTATATTCAGGCGAGTGTGAAGGATAATGTTTGTATTAGTATTTTTTTTGGCTTTCAGTGAGTTTAACTTTTTTACTTTTTTCTTTTATTCTTTCCATTCCCTCTCTGTTTTATTCTTCTTTCTCTCTCTCTCTCTTTCTTTATTTTTTCTTTTTCCTTTATCTTTCTTTTTTTCTTCATTTCCTCCTTCCTCTACATTTTTTCCTCCCTCCTCCTCCTCTTTCCTCTTCTGTTTGCCTTCCTCCTCTTCCTCCTCCTCTCCCCCTCATTCCCTCTCCTCCCTCTCCTCCCTCTCAAGCTAACTAGCCGCTTCACACACTACAGTATATCTTGGGTATACTTATAGTGCAGCTCTATCTCAGGCTAAGTCGGCGACCAAGGTGGTATAACGCAAGCATATACTCTGAAATATACCTCCTCCTCCTCCCCCTCTTACTCCTCCTCCCCCTCTTACTCCTCCTCCCCCCCTCTTACTCCTCCTCCTCCTCCTTCCTATCTCCCTCCATCCCCCCTTTCTTTGCGTACGTTTCCCTGACCCCTGACCACCTCCACCATTATATCTTCTTCTTTCTCTTCCTCCTCCTTCTCTTCCTTACATTCCTCTGCCCTTGACCTCCTCCTCCTCCTCCTTCTCTTCCTTACATTCCTCTGCCCTTGACCGCCTCCTCCTCCTCCTCCTCCTCCTCCTCCTCCTCCTCCTCCTCCTCCTCCTCCTCCTCCTCCTCCTCCTCCTCCTCCTCTTATTCTCCTCGATCCCTGACCACCTCCACCTCCTCTTCCTTTCCCCCCTCCTCTTTTTCCTCCTCCTCTTCCTTACTTTCCTCTACCTTTGATCACCTATTCCTCCTCCTCCTCCTCCCCTTTCCTTGCGTTCCCGGACCACCTCCTCCTCCTCCATCCCGGACTTAACTCGGTGACCCAGCTGGTGGTATAACGCTGGTATAACTGTATCTAAGCCTGGTGTATATATCGGGTTCCTCTCCTGCTCGTAATTTACCCCCAAATTGTTTGTGGTTGTCTATATTTACGGGTCAAACTCGAATTTACTCCGGCGTTCCTTCCGTAATCCTCCAACTTATTGCGATGACGCGAATATTGAATACCTTGAGATTTGCGGAACTTATTGCGATGACGCGAATATTGAATACCTTGAGATTTGCGGAACTTATTGCGATGTGGCGCGAATGTTGAATAGGATTTGTTGGGTTCTTATTGCGATGTGGTGCGAATGTTGAATACCTTAGAATCGCGAAACTTCTTATGATCGCAAATATTTAAATTGCTCATAATCGCGAAACTCATTGTGTTAGCGCGAATATCTGAGACTAGCGAACACACTCACTCTTGTCCATCTTCTTAAATAACAGACTTAGAAAAGAGGGAATTTTACGTCATCCGGGGAGTGGGAGAGAGGGATGTAAGGGAGGGGAGGGAGAGAGGGAGGAAGAGAGGGAGGGAGAGAGAGAGAGAGAGACTGAGTGTGAGAGAAAGAGAGACATTAGAGAGGATGGTAGAAGGGAGGAAGAAAGGAGATAGGAGAGATGGAGGGAAGAAGATGATGAAAGAGAGAAATAAACATGACGAAGGTGATAACGCAAACTTAATGATAATAATAATAATAATAATAAAATGCCACAATGAGGTTAGGTTAGGTTAGGTTGGCACTCTTGTTTGTTTATGTGTGTCGAGGAGGAGGAGGCACGAGGAGGAGGAGGAGAAGAAGAAGAAGAGGAGGAGGAGGAGGAAGAAGAAGAGGAGGAGGAGGAGGCGGCACGAGGAGGAGGAAGAGGAAGAGACGTGTGGGTGTTCTCAGGATGGACGTTAGTGAACCGGTTGGGGGTGTATGATAAGTGGTTGAGATGTGGTCACGACACTCCTTCCTTCCTTCCTTCCTTCCTTCTTACCTCTCCCCTGCCTTCCTTCCTACCTTCCCTTCATCCCTCTTTCCCTACCTCCCTCCCCTCTCCCTTCATCCCTCTTTCCCTACCTCCCTCCCCTCTCCCTTCATCCCTCTTTCCTTCCTTCCCTCCTTCTCTTTCTTTCTTCCTTCCTTCCTTCCCTCCCTCCCTCCCTCCCCTTCCTTCCTTCCTTCCTTCCTTCCTTCCTTCCTTCCTTACCTCTCCCCTGCCTTCCTTCCTTCCTTCCCTTCATCCCTCTTTCCCTACCTCTCTCCCCTCTCCCTTCATCCCTCCTTCCTTCCCTCTCCTTCCCTCCTTCCCTTTCTTCCCTCCTTCCCCTCCTCCTTCCCTCCCTCTCCTTCCCTCCCTCTACCACTGTACCTACCCAAGGTCACCCAGATCCTGTGAACTTAACCCATCAGTTACTTCGTTTTTTTTCAGCTGTGTCGAATTAAAAAAAAATACAAATTATTACAATATTAGTTTAAAGGAACAAAAAATTATTACAATATCCGTTAAAAAAGATGAAAATAGTTACAATATCCGCTAAAAAAGAGAGAAACTTCTACCACGATACTTGTCAACACTGGCAATGAATACGTTTAAGAATCCCCTTCCACCCTAATAATAATAATAATAATAACAATAATAATAATAATAAAAATAAATTAATAAAAAATAATAAAAACGAGAATATAATAAATCCGACTTCAATTACACGAACGTAAACAAAACGATCTCTACCCCCCCCCCCCCTCTCTCACTATAGACCCTCGTCCGCTGGCCAATAGGAACTTAACAAATCCCACCAAGTCGAGTCGTAATGTAATAAACGGGGTATTGCTTCGCGTCCCTTTTAGCTGGTTAACAATCCCTGGACCGTATAATGTGTTAACCAGGACGAGGGGGGAGGGGTGGGGGAGGGGGTTGATGGAGAGGGGGGGGGAGTGGGATTGAGGAGAGAGGGGGTAAATACCAGTTTGGATACATGGAGTTGCGGCAAGGTCCAGATTCACGAGTGTTGTAAAGGGGAGTTTCGACCATGGTGTAGCTTCCTGTGTAGAAGACTTTTGTCTCCCTGGTAGCCACTAATAACTTTACTGTGTGTTTTATTGAAGTGGTTCCAATAATGCTGAGACAAAACACAGCCAGCGACGATATGGCTGTGTTTGTTTGTTTGTGGTGGTGTTTAGCTTAGTGGGTGTTTTTGTTTACGAAAGAGGATTGTTTAGAAAGTTTTAATGTTCATGTGGTACTGTTTTTTATGATTTTGTGTTTTGTGTGTGTGTGTGTGTGTGTGTGTGTACAATAATATAGGGGGTTCAAAGGTGATATAACTCTGAATTATCGGCCCATACACACTAAACGTTTCCTTTACACACACACACACACACGTGCGCGTACTCCTGTGTCCTCGAGTGATTGGGACTGGACTCCAATCCTTCAGTAATTGGCTGTACTGTATGTGTGTATTACTTACCCATAGCCAGATCACCGGGCGGGTCCTGTAACACTGAATGACTCCTTTCATAGTTTCTGCCTCTCAATGAATGGATTAATCTCACTCTTTCTAACTCACTCCCTCACTCACTCTCTCTCTCTCTCTCTCTCTCTCTCTCTCTCTCTCTCTCTCTCTCTCTCTCTCTCAGCTTCTTCCTGTGACGTGGCGACCGTGTGTCTGTACCTTCTGCTAGCCACGTTCAATGCTCCCTGTTCCACCCTCAGTGCTTCACGTTTCACCCTCAATGTGCCACACTCACTAGTCAATGTTCCACTCTTCACGTTCCACCTTTCTCTACCATCATGCTCCAAGTTCTATTCTTTTATGCTCCACATTCATGCCCATTCATGCTCAAAGGTCTATTCTCTTATGCTTCACCTTCCCCCACCTTCATGCTCCAAGCCTTATTCTCTTATGCTCTACCTTCCTCCACTAATCATGCTTCAAGCTTTATTCTCTTATGCTCCACCTTCCTCCACCAATCAGGCTCCAAGCTCTGTCCTTTTATGCTCCACCTTCATTTTCCATGCTTCACGCTCGTCACTATAAGCCTTAAGCTCCGGGTATAACAGGACGCCTTACGTGTAACATTATCCTCCAGGTATAACATTATGCTCCAGGTATAATAACATGCTCCAGGTATCTCATTATGCAGGTATGGTGGCGGTAACAATCAAATGAGACGAGACACAGCAAATTGGCATTGTTAGTAGTTTAACCATAGGAAGGTGTTGGTGGCACTCGGGAATGGCACTGTCTATGATGCCTTAGAAAAACGAAGCTATTTTGTTTAAGTTTATCTGAAAGTGAAAATGGGATGTGTGTTTTTGGTTTGGTGGAACTAAGCAGATGTGGATGTTGTACAGGTGTTTTGTTTGTATTAGTAAACACAAAGGTATAACTACAGGTGTTTTGTTTGTATTAGTAAACACAAAAGTCTAATTACAGGTGTTTTTGTTATTAATATACTCCCCCCAAAAAACCCTAAACACAACAAAACACATATAAACTCACATAAGGCTACTAAGTACATAAGTCACCACACCATTTATTACACGTTTTAGGAGAGTCACACACAAGACAGGTGAAAGTGTCACCGACTTGTGTCACCTGAGAATCCGGAAACCAATTTAGGAGTGGGGGCGTCGACGTCTCACAGGTTGGTGGCAGCGTATCTCAACCTTCTCTCTCTCTCTCTCTCTCTCTCTCTCTCTCTCTCTCTCTCTCTCTCTCTCTCTCTCTCTCTCTTTACCACTACCACCGCCACCACCACTACGACTACTACTAAAAATAGATTCCCAGCGTCACAAGTTGAGATGTCAAGTCACGCGCCAAGTAAATTCTTCATGACTGAGAAATATTAACTTCAAGTGTCGTCTGGGGTGTGTGTGTGTGTGTGTGTGTGTGTGTGTGTGTGTGATAAATTGATGTTTAAATGTATGGATGAAGGTCTGCATTTTTATAGTAAAGTGAGGAATGGGAGGAGGGCGGAAGAGGGAGGGGGAAATGGGTAGGGGTGTTGAAGAATGGTGGAGATGGTGGAGGAATGTTGATGGTGAGAGAGAGAGAGAGAGAGAGAGAGAGAGAGGTCCACTTGTATGAATGAGTAGAGAACTTACTGTACCTAACGTCGTGTGGTTAGGTTAGGTTAGGTTTAGTCTGATTAGTTTAGATTAGACACACACACACACACACACACACACACACACACACATTAACTTAAGCTGCTGCAGCATAGAGTAAAGCTGGCGTTTATCTTTGCTGGGCATCAGTGAGAATTGGCACTGGCACCCGTCTATGATCAAGGTTTGGCACTACTGGGGTATTCTTGTTGAAGGAAGAATGTTAATGGGTTCCTTGGCACTATGGTTGGCACTGTTGACCTCTGTGTTCATGAGGTGCCTGTACTATACATGACTGTTGTTGTAACGCTGCTTAACCACCTGTTTAGCTCTTGTGGTGGTGGGCCCTAATGACACCATTTATTCCCTGTAGTTGGGACACCATTTATTCCCTGTAGTTGGGACATCATTTATTCCCTGTAGTTGGGACACCGTTTATTCCCTGTAGTTGGGACACCATTTATCCCCTGTAGTTGGGACACCATTTATTCCCTGTAGTTAACACCGTTGGCACTGTCAGCTCAAGGGAGGGACGGAGTCTTGCGCGCCTGCCCAGGATCACGTCGGCGGGTTTTTGTGAAATATAACCAAAATATCATCAGGATTTGTCAAGAGAAGAGAAGAGAGAAGATAAACGGGTCTAAGTCTTGGTGTGTGGCGTGTAGTATGTCTGTCTCTGTCTCTCTCTCTCTCGGTCTCTCTCTCTCTCTGCTTTTGTTGACTTTCGGTAACTCTTCCACAAAAAGAGAGAGAGAGAGAGAGAGAGAGAGAGAGAGAGAGAGAGAGAGAGAGAGAGAGGTTCCATTGTTCGCCCTATATCACAGATGTAGCTGTTTGCCTTCGTCTGTGTGTGTGTGTGTGTGTGTGTGTTGGAATATTAACAACTTGGAAGATGCGTAAATTAACTTCTTGTAATCTAACCTCATTAAACCAAATTAACCTAACCCAACCTAACTTAGCCCCTCCAAACCAAGCCAAATTAAACCTAACCTAACCTAACCATAACCTAACCTAACCTCAGTAGGAACAAGGAGCTTCAGTATCATGGTGCGTCAACATCAGGATTGTGAACCAGGTTATCTGAAGGAGGACAGTAGCGGCACCAACAGGAGGAGGAGGAGAAGAAGAAACATTAACAGAAGAAGAGAGAGGAGTATCGCCAGGAGGAGCAGGAAGAGGAAGAGGAGCATCAGCAGAAGGAGGAAGAAGAGCAGGGCGAGGAGTGGGAGCATCAGTAGGAGGAGGACGAGCATCAGCAGGGTGAGGGGGAGGAGGACGAGCATCAGCAGGGGGAGGAGGAGGAGGAGGAGGACGATCATCAGCAGGGTGAGGGGGAGGAGGAGGAGGGGGAGGAGGACGAGCATCAGCAAGGTGAGGAGGAGATGCCAGCCAGCTGTCATCGACCGCGTGGCACTGTTGACAAATTGCACCCCGGATTATCGCCCACCCGGCACTGAGCTCACACCTGGTGGCACTCTCGGGGTCACGGTCATAACATCACCACATGGCACCACTCTTGACGGTGAGGGCCTTGGAGGATGAGGTGTTTTAACCCTTGGAGTACGAGGTGTTTCAATATTTGGAGTACGAAGTGTTTTAACCCTTGAAGGAAGAGGTGCTTTAACCCTTGGAGGAAGAGGTGCTTTAACCCCTGGAGGACGAAGTGTTTTAACCCTTGAAGGACGAGGTGTTGTAACCCTTGGAGGAAAAAGTGTTTAACCCTTGGAGGAAAAAGTGTTTAACCCTTGAAGTACGAGGTGTTTTAATATTTGGAGGACGAGGTGTTTTAACCCTTGGGGAAAGAGGTGTTTTAACCCTTGGAGGAAGAGGTGTTTTAACCCTTGGAGGAAGAGGTGCATTGAGGTATTTTCTTGAATGATTTTCAACTTATTTCATTACACATTTGAGGCATTTATATCACACACACACACACACGACGGGTAGGCCTATCTAGTTTAAAGTAAGGAATAGTAAAGACTTCAGGGGTAGGTCTATATGGTAAAGTGTAAAGTAGATCATAAAGTAAGAAGGTAAAGTAGACTTATATTTGGGTGTCGGGATGTGCCTGTGTTTTAGTCGTCGGCTGATGGGAAAAACTAAGCTAATTACTGTTATAGCTGACTCAGGTGTCTCGCAGGTGTTTCTCAGGTGACTCGGGTGTCTCGCAGGTGACTCGGGTGTCTCGCAGGTGACTCGGGTGTCTTTCAGGTGTCTTTCAGGTGACTCAGGTGCCTCTCAGGTGACTTGAGGTGACTCAAGTGATCATACACAGGTGAACTAACTCAACCAGTGTTATTGAGGGAAGCTCTTATATTAGGTGACTCTCACAGGTAAACCGACTCACTCGGGCCTAAAATCTGGAGATGCCACGTACAAATTGTCTCTCAAATTGGAGATGTTAATGACGTAATTACGTATTTACATTAATTAGCCAACCTCTTCACTTGACTGACAAGTTGGCCCACAGGTAAGCAGGAGGAAGACAGGTGAAGGGGACTAGGGCTACTGGGAGCCTACGAAAAGACTTAGTTAGCTTCTCTGGTCATTTAAGGGCTGCGTCAAGTCTCTTGAGGTAACGGAAAGCCTCAGGTAGTTTCTGGAGTGGTAGCAGGGAGCCTCTAGTAGTATCCAGGGGAACGGGGAGCCTTATAGTAGCCTCCGGGGTAGTAGTAGGAACCCTTAACTACCTCCCTAGAGCATCTCCCTCCCTCCCTCCCTCCCTCTCCCTCTCCCTCTCCACCTCCTTCTCCCTCTCCTTTCCTCCTTCTCCCTCTCTTTCCCTCCCTCTCTCCTGCAGCATTATGGTCATCATCTCTCCCTCTGCCTGTCATTAACGAGGCGATAAGCGTGTGTCCTGTTGTGCCCCTCGACCATTCCTACCACCATTCCTACTAGTCCTACCACAATTCTTATTCCCCTTTCTACCACAATTCTTAATCCCTTCCCTACCACAATTCTTAACACTTTCCTACCACAATTACTAACACTTCCCTACCACAATTCATAACACTTTCCTACCACAATTACTAACACTTCCCTACCACAATTCATATCACTTTCCTACCACAATTACTAACACTTCCCTACCACAATTCATATCACTTTCCTACCACAATTACTAACACTTCCCTACCACAATTCATAACACTTTCCTACCACAATTACTAACACTTTCCTACCACAATTACTAACACTTCCCTACCACAATTCATATCACTTCCCTACCACAATTACTAACACTTCCCTACCACAATTCATAACACTTTCCTACCACAATTACTAACACTTCCCTACCACAATTCATATCACTTTCCTACCACAATTACTAACACTTCCCTACCACAATTACTAACACTTTCCTACCACAATTACTAACACTTTCCTACCACAATTACTAACACTTCCCTACCACAATTCATATCACTTCCCTACCACAATTACTAACACTTCCCTACCACAATTCATAACACTTTCCTACCACAATTACTAACACTTCCCTACCACAATTCATAACACTTTCCTACCACAATTACTAACACTTCCCTACCACAATTGCTAAATGTTGTAGAATAATTAAATAATGTAAATGTTGATATAATTAATGGTCGTGTTGGTGACGTACAAATGACTGGATGGCTGAAACATATTGTATAATTAAGCCATCAAGGTGGACCAGTGGCTTAGGTAAGGTGGTCTGTTTTATGTCTGTTGGGGTTTTTGGTGTTTTAAGTGCGGCTATTATATGTCTTAAATATTTGCCGTTTTAAGTATGTCTGTTTAAACCTCCCTCAACCCCCCTCCCCCCCCCCCAGGTCTTCTCTCTGGGGTTGAATATTTTGTGTGTGTGGGGGGGAGGGGGGCGGTGAGAGGGGTTGATGGGCCGGGGATGAAAGTGGCCTCTTGGGTGACGTGGTTCAGGGCCAGGGGCTAGAGCCAGGTTACATCCTAGAGGACCTCACAACCCAAGGGTAATGAGGGGCTGGCATGCAGGTAAGGCCCTCAGGTGAGTCTACAGGTGTGCATTAAAGCAGTATGATTAGATGATGCACTCACAGAGCGCTTGTTGAAGTATCCTGCCGGGATATGCTGTGTGTGTGTGTGTGTGTGTGTATAGTCATTACCACATAACAATTACATAATACGTCATAACATTCCCCCCCCCCCCCTAACAGGTAGCCACAACCGGTACAACATTGTCCTAACCTAACATAACTCACCCTAACCTAACCTAACCTAACCAAACTCTCTCTGAATTATAGACTTCCATTACAACTCTCAAAGGATCAAAACTTCAACCAACGTCCTCAAAAAGTTAAATGTAAATAACTAGTAAAGGTTATAAACTCAATTTACATATTATTTACACTCTAAGGAATTAGGTATATGAGTTTTATTTAATTATTGGGGGTGAGGGGGAGGGAGGGGTGAGGGGGGGGAGGAGGGGTGACGGGGGGGGAGGGGGGGGAGGTGGAGAGGAGGGGTGACGGGGGGAGAGGGAGGGGTGAGGGGGGGAGGTGCAGAGGAGGGGAAGCTCTCATGTTCATAGAGACTAGTCCACTATTTTTTTTTATATAGAAATGAATATAAGTTTGGTTCTAAATTACTAATACATATATATTATAATTTCACCTCCACTCTTTGATATTTATACCATAGAGCTTAATGAACAACTTGCCCGTCACGCTTTATTTGTGTGTTTTATTGAGTTTTTTTTTAATGGGTGATAGATGACGACTGATTGTATTTACACCTGTTTTTACCTGGTGTTAGTTGGTTTGTTATAGACAGAAAGACGGGGGGAGACAGATGAGTTGATAATGTAGGAAGAAGCTTAGATAGACAGATAGACAGTCATGTTGATAGACAGACTGGCAAATAGATATACGAACAGACAGGTAGATATGACTACATAATCAGCTAGTCAGACACATAGTCAAGTACCCTAATAGTTAGATATGTAGACAGACAGACAGACAGACAGACAGACAACCATTCAGTTACTTAACCAGCTAGACATATAGACACACAGACAGACGATCAAGCAGTCAACTAATCAGCTAAAGAGACAGATAGACAGACAGACAGACAGACAAGACAAGACACAGTGAGTTACCCCCTCCTCCTACCGCCTGACTGCTGCTGTGAAGTTATCGCGGGAAACAGCATCTTAAATCGTATGTTGGAAGACTCACCAGACCAGCCAGCCAGCTCTGGGAACACCTGCCAACTGTGAGAGCACTAGCGGAAAAATACTCCAGTAATATTATTGTTTTGTACGCTTACCGGTATGTCTCTCTCTCTCTCTCTCTCTCTCTCTCTCTCTCCCTGTCTCACTGTTTCCCTGTCCAACAAGTGCCTGTCTCTCTTCTATCTCTGTCTGTCTCTCTCTCATAAATATACAGACAAGATTCAGAGGTCAGATAAGCGAGAGATCAAGATAAGAGACAGATGAGATAGATATAAGAGACAGTTAAGAGACAGAGACAAGAGACAGACGGATCTCTTCTATAAACGGGGTAATGAGGAGACACCTTAGATCTCCTCTACCCCCCCCCCCATAACCTTCGTCTCAAGAGATAATAAACTCGTACCAATAAAGATAAGGACGACACCAGCAGACTAAAGGATGATAGGAGGAGAAGAAGAAGGAAGAGGAGGAGGAGGAGGAGGAGGAGGAAGAGGAGGAGCAGGTGAAGAAGAAGGAGGAGGAAGAGGAGGAGGAGGAGGAGGAGGAGGTGAAGAAGAAGGAGGAGGTGAAGAAGAAGGAGAAGAAGGGGAGGAGATGAAGAAGAAGAAGAATGGGAAGGAGAGAAGAAGAAGAAGAAGAAGAAGAATGAGAAGGAGAGAAGAAAAAAAAGGAGAGAAGAAGAAGAAGAAGAATGAGAAGGAGAGAAGAAGAAGAAGAAGAATGAGAAGGAGAGAAGAAGAAGAAGAAGAGGAAGAGGAGGAGGAGAAGAAGAAGAAGAAAGAGGAGGAGGAGGAGGAGGAAGGGAAGAAGAAGAAGAAGAAGAAGAAGAAGAAGGAGAAGAATGAGAAGAATGAGAAGAAGGAGAGAAGAAGACGAAGAAGAATGAGAAGGAGAAGAATGAGAAGGAGAGAAGAAGAAGAAGGAGAAGAATAAGAAGGATAGAAGAAGAAGAAGAAGAAGAAGAAGAATGAGAAGAAGAAGGAGAAGAATGAGAAGAAGGAGAGAAGAAGACGAAGAAGAAGAATGAGAAGAAGAATGAGAAGAAGGAGAAGAATGAGAAGAAGGAGAGAAGAAGAAGAAGAAGAATGAGAAGAAGAATGAGAGAAGAAGAAGAAGAAGGAGAAGAAGAAGAAGAAGAAGAAGAAGTTTTCCACCAGTTATGAGAGTTAGGTTAATGTTGCTTTGTGTTTTCTCATCCAGGTTAATTAAAGGAAAGAGTTAAAAGAGATGGTTTAATGTCGTCGTTTAGGACCAGTTAAGTTGTTGGTGGGGGGGGGTGAGGGGGTTGTGTGTGTGGGGAGGGGTTGTGTGTGTGGGGAGGGGTTGTGTGTGTGGGGGGGTTGTGTGTGTGGGGGGGGGGTTGTGTGTGTGGGGGGATGTGGGGGGGTTGTGTGTGCGTGGGGGGGTTGTGTGTGCGTGGGGGGGTTTGTGTGTGGGGTGTGTGTGTGGGGGGGTGTGTGTGTGGGGGGGTTGTGTGTGTGTGGGGGGGTTGTGTGTGTGGGGGGGTTGTGTGTGGGGGGGTTGTGTGGGGGGTTGTGTGTGTGGGGGGGGGGGTTGTGTGTGTGTGTGTTATAACGTGGAGGGTAAACATTTTAAGTCTCTCCCAGATCTCTCTCTGTCTATTGAGTCTCTCACTGTCTACTGAACCTCCCACTGTCAACTGAGTCTCTCACTGTCTACTGAGCCTCTCACTGTCTACTGAGCCTCTCACTGTCTACCGAGTCTCTCTGTCCACTGAGTCTCTCCCTGTATACTGAGCTGCTGCAGTGTGACGGAAGACCCACTGGTGCTTATTCTATCTCCCTCCCCTCCCCTCCCCTCCCCTCCCCTCCCCTCCTTTCCCCTCCCCTCCCCTCCCCTCCCCTCCCCTCCTCTCCCTTCCTACTCTTCCTCTTCGTCTACTTCCTCCCGTCTATCCCCTCCTCCCTCCCCCTCTTCTCTTCAACCCCTCCTCTTCCCTTATCACCTCCTTTATCCCTTAGCCCCTCTCATCCTCTAATCCTTCTCCTCTCCCCTATCCTTCCCATTCCCCCCTTCCCCTATCCCCTACCCTCTCCCTTCTTTCATACTCACCCCTCCAATGCCGCCTCCCGGTCCACTGCTTCTAGTATAGAGAAGTAGAAGTAGTAGAAGTAGTAGAAGTAGAAGTAGTAGTAGTAGAAGTAAAAGTAGAAGTAGTAGTAGTAGTAGACGTAGTAGTAGTAGAAGTAAAAGTAGAAGTAGTAGTTTTAGTAGTAGAAGTATTCCAATAAAATTAATTTATAATATTGGAATTAGTTAATTTTACCGCCACACCACCCTGTTAAGTACTGTACTGCGGTGTCCCTCAGGTGTCTGGTTGTCTGGGACGATGTTGTTTAATAATACTGGCGTTAATGTCTTTTATGTCTATGTCCTTAATGTCTCATGGATGCCAATAACAAATATCTCATCTTTCCCTTATGGCTGACCCCTCGTGGATAAACAGGACGGGGGGTGGGTGGGTGGGGGGGGGGGGTCACTTCCTCTTCACTGACCCAACGACCCACTCATCCAACCAACCCACCCCACCCACCCGCCCACTGACCCACCCGCTCACTCACCGCCCACCCTCTCACCACAGTCGTTAGTCCGTGCCAAACAGATCAAAGAAGAACCTCGTTAGTGTTTTAAATGAGAGAAAAACTTTGTGTGTGAGTGTGTGTGTGTGTGTGTGTGTGTGTGTAATAGAATGATACAGAGAGAGAGAGAGAGAAAGAGAGAGAGAGAGAGAGAGAGAGAGAGATAGAGAGAGAGAGAGAGAGAGAGAGAGAGAGAGAGAGAGAGAGTCTGATGGTGTCAAACTACCTAAGTCTTCTGGGAGACATTAATTAAGCTTTGCATATAATTAGTGTTAAGTGATTATTACCAACTGGAGCCGATTACCATAATTATTAGACTAAGTAATGGAAGGTAGACTGTAAGTGCATATTAAGGTTAGGTTAGGTTGGGTTGGGTTTGGTTGGGTTAGGTTGGGTTGGGTTGGGTTAGGTTGGGTTGGGTTGGGTTAGGTTGGGTTTGGTTGGGTTAGGTTGGGTTGGGTTGGGTTGGGTTAGGTTGGGTTGGGTTGGGTTAGGTTTGGTTGGGTTGGGTTGGGTTAGGTTTGGTTGGGTTGGGTTGGGTTGGGTTAGGTTGGGTTGGTCTGGGTTATGTTGGGTTAGGTTGGTTTGGGTTGGTCTGGGTTAGGTTGGGTCAGGTTGGGTTGGGTTAGGTTGGGTTAGGTTGGGTTGGGTTGGGTTGGGTTAGCTTTAAGTTAAGTTAGGTCACATCATTACCTTTATAAAGTTCATTGTATTTCTATTACTGTACCTAAATTAATGTACCTGTAATTTACACCTGAATTACATAAACAGATATAACAGCAAATATTAACAATAAAGAAAACATAATTAAAAAACCCACAATAATTAAAGAAGTGATGATTAGTGATAACTCAAGTAACAATAACAAGGGGTCAAGAGTTAAAGTTACATAGTGTAGTGTAGAGGAAGGAGCTACAACCACAAGTTATTATTATGTGGAAGAACATTGATTACTTGAAGATAGTGGTCCTGTCGCTTACAATTATAGTGTGTGTGTGTGTGTTTGTGTTTGTATGTATGTTTGTATGTGTGTGTGTGTGTAGGGGGTTGTAGTGTTTTTGGGGTGTAGGGTGTGTGTGTGTGTGTGTGTATGGGATATATATGTATGTATGTATGTATGTATGTATGTATGTGATAGCTAGATAATGATTTTTCTCTTTATTATTATTTTTTTTCACTTTCATTGTTTTCCACACACCTTGAGGCAGCCATAGGTCATGACCGGCGGTGACGTGTGAGTTAGGGTAAAAGTTATAGTGGAAACAACCTTGTCTTAAGTTATCTGGCACCAGGTCTGTGTGTGTGTGTGGGCGTGTGTGGGAGTGTGTGGGTGTGTGTGTGTGTGTGGGTGTGTGGGGTGTGGGTGTGTGTGTGTGTGTGTGTGTGTGGGTGTGTGTGTGTGTGTGTGTGTGTGTGTGTGGGTGTCTGTGTGTGTGTGTCTGTGTGGGGGTGGGTGTGGGTGTGTGTGTGTGTGTGTGGGTGTGTGTGTGGGTGTCTGTGTGTGTGTCTGTGTGTGTGTGTGTGTGTCTGTGTGTCTGTGTGTGTGTGTGTGTAGGGGGTTGTAGTGTTTTTGGGGTGTAGGGTGTGTGTGTGTGTGTGTGTATGGGATATATATGTATGTACGTATGTATGTATGTATGTATGTATGTATGTATGTAATAGCTAGATAATGATTTTTCTCTTTATTATTATTTTTTTTCACTTTCATTGTTTTCCACACACCTTGAGGCAGCCATAGGTCATGATCGGCGGTGACGTGTGAGTTAGGGTAAAAGTTATAGTGGAAACAACCTTGTCTTAAGTTATCTGGCACCAGGTCTGTGTGTGGGTGTGGGCGTGTGTGGGAGTGTGTGGGTGTGTGTGTGTGTGTGGGTGTGTGTGTGTGTGGGTGTGTGGGTGTCTGTGTGTGTGTGTGTGTGGGTCGTCTTACAGTCATCTATCACACGGGTGCTTGTCCCTGCCCACCACCACCTACCACCACCACCACCTACCACCACTACCACCTACTACCACCACTACCACTACAACCACCACTGTTCCCGTCCTTCCACGTGTGTGAGTGAGGGTTATGGCTCAATAGATAGGGTTAGGGGTGAAGGATGGAAGGAGGGTGGAATGATGGAGGGAGAGAGGGAGAAGAATGAAGAGGAGGAGGAAGAGTTTGGAGGGAGGGAGGGAGAGTTCTCTACTCCTAAAAATGAATGGATTGGGAGAGATAGATAAAGGGGAAGAATAGATAGATATAGAGAAAGGAATAATAATAATAATAATAATAAGAAGAAGAAGACAGTTCAATATTTTCCTCGTCAATAAAAAGTTAACATTTCCTCTACATATTTTGCGACTTTACGACGACGCGAAAAAAATTGGCGCGAAAACCGGAGGCAATTGAGTAGAGTGGCAAGAGTAGCCCTGTAAACACACACACACACAGACACACACACACACACAGACAAACACAGACACACACACACAGACACACACACACACACACACACACGTACACGATACTCACACATACGTACACGATACTCACACACGCGCACATACATACACAGGTACACACACACGAGGAGAAAACAAGTTTATACCGCTAAAAGTTCAAGAAATTATGTCCACAAAAGATAGTTTTCTTCTAATTATTAAATCACAGTGTCCCACGATATCCTCTTGTTCCTAATAGGACATTTTGGACACTGGACACCCTGTATATAACAAAAGGATAATAGGATATTGTAAGACGCACTGTAGAACACATTAAGACACCTTGTAGGCCACTATGACAATATAGGACACTTAAGGACATCATATAGGATACTTTAGGACACTTTCTAGGATACTCTTTAGGACCACTGTAGGACACTTTTGGGTACCCCTTACTATACCTTTTAGGATACCCTCTAGGACACTCTAGGACACCGTAGGATGTAAGTCTTGTAAAATCTTCAATTATTTTCCGAAACTCAAGGCCTTATGATTCGCCGCCATATTTCATCTCACACTGACAGCTGGCTTGGCGGGTTGAGCACGGCCTGTCATGTGGAGGTGTCAGATGATGGTGTCAGATGAGGGGGGTGTCAGGAAGAGGTGTCAGATGAGGGGGGTGTCAGGAAGAGGTGTCAGTGATGGGGGTGTCAGGAAGAGGTGTCAGTGAGGGGGGTGTCAGGAAGAGGTGTCAGATGAGGGGGTGTCAGATGATGGTGTCAGATGAGGGGGGTGTCAGGAAGAGGTGTCAGTGATGGGGGTGTCAGGAAGAGGTGTCAGTGATGGGGGTGTCAGGAAGAGGTGTCAGTGATGGGGGTGTCAAGAAGAGGTGTCAGATGGGGGGGGGGGTGTCAAGAAGTGGTGTCAGATGGGGGGGGGGTGTTGTCAGTTTGGGGTTGTTAGCGTTAGGTTAGGTTAGCATTAGGTTAAGTTAGGTTAGGTTAGCATTAGGTTATAGGTTAAGTTAGGTTAGGTTAAGTTAGGTTAGCATTAGGCTATTATTGGCTAGGTTAAATTAGGTTATATTATGTCAGGTTAAGTAGGTTAATTTAGGTTAGCGTTATTGTGGTTAATCTTTAGGTTAGATTATATTAGCTTTAGGTTAAGATAAGTTAGCATTAAGTTAGGTTAGGGTAGTGTTAAATCAGGATAAGTTAGCGTTGGGTTAATTTATGTTAGGGTTAAGGTTAAAAATAAGCTTGGGTGCCTAATCTTCAGGTGATGGTCGGTTGTACCTCACTTAGTTTGTGTGGAGGAAGATTTAAGGGGGAGGAGGAGAGGGAAATATTTATTCAATTTGGCAGATGCGTGAAGAGTTTTTGAGGGCCGGGAGGAAGAGAGATTAGAGAAGGAAGGGGAGGAGGAGGAAAGGTAAGAGGAAGACGGGGTAGGGGGAGAGGTAAGAGGAGGAAGAGGGAGGAAGGGAAGGAGAAGTAAGAGGAGGAAGAGTGGAGGGAGATAAGCGGAAGAAAAGGGAAGGAAGGGGTAGATATTAGGATTGGTAAGGGAAGGAGGGAAGGAAGGAAAGAAGGAGGATGGGATGGGAAGGAGGACGGAGGGTGGGATAGGAAGAGACCAAGGAAGGAGAAGGTGAAGAGATGTGAAGAGGGCAAGAAAGAAGGAGAAGCAGGAGAAAGAAGAAGAAGGAAGGGGGAGGAAGGGGAAGGAAGAAAAAGGAGGAGGAGGAAAAGGAAGAAGGAAGAGGAGGAGAAGGAAGAAGGAAGAGGAGGAGTAGGAGACCTGAGGATGATGGTGTGACCGCCTTGATCCCTGGTGTGCAGTTCAGTGATACACAGCCTAAGGGGGACCTGCTCCGAGTGTGAGTGTATGAGTGTGTGAGTGTATGAGTGTGTGTGTGTATGAGTGTGTGTGTGTATGAGTGTGTGTGTGTGTGGGTGTGAGAGAGAGAGAGAGAGAGAGAGAGAGAGAGAGAGAGAGAGAGCACGTGTAAGGCAGGTGGAGGTGTTCATGGCAGGGGAGGCGGTGATTAGCGGCCACGATTAGTGAGTCTCTCGGGGGCAGTAAAGTGCTCTGCTGGTGGTGGTGGTGGAGGAGGAGCAAGGAGGAGGCAGGGAGGAAGGAGGAGGAGGAGAGGAGGGAGGATAGGTTACTGCGAGGGGGAGAGGGATAGTGTGGGAACAGGAGAAGGAGAGAGGATGGAAGGAAGAAGGAAATGATGAGAGAAGAGGAGGTAGTATGGAAGGAGGAGGAGGAGGAGGAGGGGGTGGCGAGAGAAGGTAGAAGAGGAAGAAGAAGAGCAGGAAGAGAGATTAGTAGAGAGCGAGAGAGAGAGAGAGAGAGAGAGAGAGAGAGAGAGAGAGACCCCATCTGTCTCAATATCTCTCCAATATAATTTACACAACAGCTACTTTGACTTACCTTTTATCATTAACTTGTAATAAAAAAAAATACACGTTGGCCTTTGTATGAACATAAAAGATTTTGATGGAGAGAAGTTTTTAAAAGTTTATAAACAAGTTTTTTTTTTAAGGATGGATAAAAAGTAATATATATTTACTTTTTAACTGGAGATTCTTCGTGTTGAAATAAAGTATTTTTATGGGGTGTTTTGTGTGTGTGTGTGTGTGTGTGTGTGTGTGTGAGTGTGTGAGTGTGTGTGTGTGTGTGTGTGTGTATGTGTGTGTGTGTGTGTTAGTGTGTGAGTGTGTGTGTGTGTGTGTTGTCACTGCACTCGATCCATGCTGGGTGGATTTAGGGGAAGCCCGAACACGAACCATCGAGCGCCTTAGGACAGGAAGCGAGGGTCGTATCCTCTCAGCCACGGCACATTGAGTGAGACGATCGGAGCTGCTCTGGTTGACCCTCCTAGCAGTGCCACTCCCTTTCATCCCTTACATCACCTCTACCCCTCACACCTCACCTCTACCCTCACCTCTACCCCTCACACCTCACCTCTCCCCTCACACCTCACCTCTACCCCTCACACCTCACCTCTACCCCTCACCTCTACCCTCTCCCCTCACATTCTACCCCTCACACCTCACCTCTACCCTCACCTCTACCCTCACACCTCACATCTACCCCTCACACCTCACATCTACCTCTCACACCTCACCTCTACCCCTCACACCTCACCTCTCTCCCTCACACCTCACTTCTACCCTCACACCTCACCTCTACCCCTCACACCTCACCTCTACCCTCACCTCTACCCTCACACCTCACCTCTACCCCTCACACCTCACCTCTACCCCTCACACCTCACCTCTACCCCTCACACCTCACCTCTACCCCTCATACCTCACCTCTACCCTCACCTCTACCCTGACCTCTACCCCTCACACCTCACCTCTACCCCTCACACCTCACCTCTACCCCTCACACCTCACCTCTACCCCTCACACCTCACCTCTACCCTCACCTCTACCCCTCACACCTCACATCTACCCCTCACACCTCACCTCTACCCCTCACACCTCACATCTACCCCTCACACCTCACCTCTACCCCTCACACCTCACCTCTACCCCTCACACCTCACCTCTACCCCTCACACCTCACCTCTACCCCTCACACCTCACCTCTACCCTCACCTCTACCCCTCACACCTCACCTCTACCCCTCACACCTCACCTCTACCCCTCACACCTCACCTCTACCCCTCACACCTCACCTCTACCCCTCACCCCCCCTCTCTCCCTCCCCCCTTTCTCTCACCCCATACACTCCTTCCAACCCTATTGTTATTATAGCGATTTGTGTGTGTGTGTGTGTGTGTGTGTGTGTGTGTCTGTCTGTGTCTGTCTGTGTGTGTGTGTTACAAGATTACGGAGCCGTCACCACCGGACACAACAGCCGGAACATTAAGCAGAGACTATAGATTACATGGTTGACGGAGCTCCAATACACCCTCCCTCTCTCCTTCCCTCCCACCTTCCTTCCCTCCTTCCTTCCCTCCTTCCTTCCCTCCCGCCCTCCTTCCCTTCCTCCTTCCCCCCCTCTCACCCTCACCCCCCCCTCACTACCAGGCTCTATCATCGTCCAGACTTTTGGGCCATAATTCACATTTTCTATAGACCCTCACCGCCCCTTCCCTCCCGCCCCTACCGCCCCTTCCCTCCCGCCCCTACCGCCCCTTCCCTCCCCCTAAAAAAAGAAAAATGGACTCCGGTCTTACAGTATAATAAATAAAAATATAAGCTCGTTACTCCTTGTTATTACCTTTTTTTATGTTTAAGTTTCGTTATCCAAAATATTTTCCCAAAGTCTTGTTAGTGCGCCTCAAAAAAGTATATTCCTCGAGTTAATTTCCTGAAGTAGGGGAAAAAAAGGAAAAAAAGAAAAACAAAAGTAGTGTTGGTAATTCCATAAAAGCTGCCGGGGGGGGGGGGGGAGGGGGAGAGGAGGGGTAAATGGGTTCAAGAAGGGAGGGGGGAGACACACACACACACACACACACACGCGAAGTCCATCACTTTTTCACGTTGGTTTTATTCTTAAGTTTTACGGCCCCCACGCCCCTCTTTTCATCTTCCCACTCCCTCTTACCCTCTTCCCACGCCCTCTTACCCTCTTCCCACGCTCCATCCCCGTCTTCCCTCGTTTCTTCGTCATCTTTTCCACTTCCCACTTCCTCTAACTCTGCCCCAGTCCTGTCTTCTTCCTCCTTCTCTTCCTCTTCGTGACATACAACTATAACATTTAATTTTCTATTATTTTCCCCACGTTCTCTTATTTTCCCCACGTTCTCGTATTTTCCCCACGTTCTCTTATTTTCCCTACGTACTCTTATCTTCCCCACGCTCTCTTATTTTCCCCACATTCTCTTATTTTCCCCACGCTCTCTTATTTTCCCTACGTTCTCTTATTTTCCCCATGCTCTCTTATTTTCCCCACGCTCTCTTATTTTCCCTACGTTCTCTTATTTTCCCCACGCTCTCTTATTTTCCCCACATTCTCTTATTTTCCCACGTCTCCACATATCCACCCACGCTACCACGCATCTTCATATCTTCCCACGGTCTCTCTTATTTTCCCACGCTCCTCGTTACCTTCCCACGCTGCTCTCACATTACCACTTCCCACCTCTCTCTCTCTCTCTCTCTCTCTCTCTCTCTCTCTACCAGTCTCATCTATTCATTATTTATCATCTTCTCTCCTATCTTCCTCACACCTTCTGCTTTTTTCCCACGCTAGGTCATATATTCCCACGCTAACTCGGATCTTCCCACGCCCTCCCCTTTCCCCCCCCCCCCCCCCCCTGTTGGTTTAGAGGTACAGTAAAGCCGTGTGTGTGTGTGTGTGTGTGTGTGGCAGTGTCCTTCAGCGGTCGTGTAAAACGGGGATATTTTTCATGTGTGTTCTTCGATGCAAGATCACGAGCGGTGTGTAGGAGAGAGAGACAGAGAGAGAGAGAGAGAGAGAGAGAGAGAGAAATCAGTAAACATTGGCCTGTTATCGTCCTGTACGTAAGAGTTTGTGTACGTGCATTTGTACTTGTAATTATCATCTACACTTTCCCTGCTCTCTTCTTTCCCCTCTCCTCCCCTCTTTTTCCCCCTCTCCCCTCCCCTCATAACCCTCGCTCCATTACCTTTCCCTGAATTATTGTAAAGTTTCTTAACTGAGTTTTATTTATATCTGCTTTAACATTACTTTTTTTTCTCTCCCTCTATCTGTCTCTCTCTCTTTCTCACTTAATTTCTCCCTCTTTCTCTCTCTCTCTCATCCTCTCACTTTCTCTATCTCTGTTCCTGCCCTATCTCTCCCCTCTGCCTCCTCCTGTGGTTATCCTTTGCTTTCATTCTTACTTATCCATTCCTTCTATTCATTTCCTATCTCCCCTCCCTCTCTTCGTTCTCCTCCCTTTCCTTCCCCTTCTCTCTTTCTTTCCTCCCTTTCGCCTGCCATATCTCTCCCTCTTCTTCCCTTTCTCTTCCATCTCACCCTCCTCTTTTCTCTGCGATTCGTCTTTCTCACTTTCCTCTTTCCTCTCTCTCTCTCTCTCTCTCTCTCTCTCTCTCTCTCTCTCTCTCTCTCTCTCTCTCTCTCTCTCTCTCTCTCTCTCTCTCTCTTACTTCCAATCTTTTCCTCTCCCTTCCTCCCCCTACTTCTCTCCTCCTCGTCCCCTTGGTGTCCCCCTCTCTCTCTTCCTCCTCCTTCTTCCCGCCTCCTCCTCCTTTCCTAGCCTCCTTCACCCCTTCTTCCTCCCATTCTTTCTTCCTCTTCCTCCTCCCTTGGTCTCCTCACCCTCTCGTCTTCCCATCCTCTCTTACTCATCGTCTTCTTGCGTTCTCCTCCGCCTCCCCCGGCCTTCCCTTAACCCTCTCTTCCTCCCATCCTTCCTCCTCCTCCTCTGGTCTTCCTCACCCCCCTGGCCTCCCTAACACCTCTCTTCCTCCTCCTCCTCCTCCTCCTCCTCCTCTGGTCTTCCTCACCCCCCCGGCCTCCCTAACACCTCTCCTCCTCCTCCTCTGGTCTTCCTCACCCCCCTGGCCTCCCTAACACCTCTCTTCCTCCTCCTCCTCCTCTGGTCTTCCTCACCCTCTCGTCTCAGCAGTTTTCGTGTCGTCTTGGCCTTGTCAAAGCAGAACCTCGAGGGCGTTAATTGGGAGGTCCGACGCTGAGATAATCCCTCGTTAGTCCTCAGGAGGGAGTGGTGGGATGTAGGGAGTGGAGGGAGGGGTGGAGGGAGGGGTGGAGGGATGGGTGGAGGGAGTGGAGGGAAGGGTGGAGGGAGGGGTGGGATGTAGGGAGTGGAGGGAGGGGTGAAGGGAGGGATGTAGGGAGTGGAGGGAGGGGTGGAGGGGGTGGAGGGAAGGGTGGAGAGAGTGGTGGGAGGGGTGGAGGGAGTGGTGGGATGTAGGGAGTGGAGGGAGGGGTGGAGGGAGGGGTGGAGGGAGTGGTGGGATGTAGGGAGTGGAGGGAGGGGTGGAGGGAGTGGAGGGAGGGGTAGAAGGGAAGGGTGGAGGGGGTGGAGGGAAGGGTGGAGGGGGTGGGTGGTTGGGTGGGATGTAGGGAGTGGAGGGAGGGGTGGAGGGAGGGGTGGAGGGGGTGGTGGGATGTAGGGAGTGGAGGGAGGGATGTAGGGAGTGGAGGGAAAGGTGGAGGGAGTGGAGGGAAGGGTGGAGGGGGTGGATGGTTGGGTGGGGTGTAAGGAGTGGAGGGAGGGAGTGGTGGGATGTAGGGAGTGGAGGGATGGGTGGAGGGAGAGGAGGGAGGGGTGGAAGGGAAGGGTGGAGGGGGTGGAGGGAAGGGTGGATGGGGTGGGTGGTTGGGTGGGGTGTAGGGAGGGGTGGAGGGAGTGGTGGGATGTAGGAAGTGGAGGGAGGGGTGGAGGGAAGGGTGGAGGGGGTGGGTGGTTGGGTGGGGTGTAGGGAGTGGAGGGAGGGGTAGAAGGTAGAGGTATGGGATGGGAGGGAGGGGAAAGGGCGTTGAGGGGTAGTAGTGGTGGTAGTGGTGGTAATAGTGTGGTAGTAGTGGTGATGGTGTGGTAGTAGTGGTGATGGTGTGGTGCGGTGTGGTGGTAGAGGTAGTGGTGATGGTGTGGTGTGGTGGTGATGGTGTGGTGTGGTGGTAGTGGTAGCCTCAGTGTGTAGACTGCCAGGTTCACCGACCGGACGATCTCCCCTCTTTCCCCTTCCTTTCACTTTCGCCTTGTATCTCCCTCCCCTCTTTCCCCTTCCTTTCACTCTCTCATCTCTCTTATCACTCCCTCCCTCCCTCCCCTTCCCTTTCCCTCTCCCTTTCTCTTCTTCCCCTCACTTCCACCTCCCTGTTTATCCCCCCCTCTCCTTCCCCTCACTTCCATCTCCCTCCCTCCCTTTATCACTGCATCCCCTCATTCACACACACACACACTCACACACACACACACACACACACACACACACACACATAAGTATACGTAAATAAGTAATTTGTCGTATTTTGTAGGTGATTGTTAATTTTCTTTCTAATCATATAAATAAATTAAAAAAGTAATAATAATAATAATAGTAATGAAAAAACGGTCTTTTATTTTGTGCTTTTATGCATGTACTTTTATACGCCAACATGACTGTGTGTGTGTGTGTGTGTGTGTGTGTGTGTGTCTGGTGAGTGTGTGTCTGGTGATTGTGTGTCTGGTGAGTGTGTGTCTGGTGAGTGTGTGTCTAGTGAGTGTGTGTCTGGTGAGTGTGTGTCTAGTGAGTGTGTGTCTGGTGAGTGTGTGTCTGGTGAGTGTGTGTCTAGTGAGTGTGTGTCTGGTGAGTGTGTGTCTGGTGAGTGTGTGTCTGGTGAGTGTGTGTCTGGTGAGTGTGTGTCTGGTGAGTGTGTGTCTGGTGAGTGTGTGTCTGGTGAGTGTGTGTGTGGTGAGTGTGTGTGTGGTGAGTGTGTGTCTGGTGAGTGTGTGTCTGGTGAGTGTGTGTCTGGTGAGTGTGTGTCTGGTGAGTGTGTGTCTGGTGAGTGTGTGTCTGGTGAGTGTGTGTCTAGTGAGTGTGTGTCTGGTAAGTCATTCTTCCATCTTTCTCTCCCTCTTGTCTGTCTGTCTGTCTGTCTGTCTGTCTGTGTGTCTGTATGTGTCTCTTTGTAGGTCAGTGCATTCTCTCCCTCCTTCCCTCCTGGCCTCTCTCTCTCTCTCTCTCTCTCTCTCTCTCTCTCTCTCTCTCTCTCTCTCTCTCTCTCTCTCTCTCTCTCTCTCTCTCTCTCTCCCTCCCTTCCAACCCTTACCATCTCCCTGTTCCTTCTTTATACCTTCCACTATCTTTATTCTTCTTATTTATGTCTTCCCCATTTCACCTTCCAAACCTCCCTTCCATTTTTTATTCATCTTTATCCAGTTTTCTCTTTCTCCCTTCTTCTGTTTCTCTCTCAATCTTCCTCTCGTCTTCTTTTTTTGTTATCCCCCTCTTCCTCCCCCCTCCTTCTCCTTCCTTTTTTCCTTTTTCATTTTTCTTCTCCTCTCCTCTCCTCTCCTCCCTCCTGTTCTCCTTCTCTTTGCCCTTCCTCCCACCCCTCTTCTTCCTCTTCTTCTCCTCCTCTTCTTCTCCTCCTCTTCCTCCTCCTCTTTCTCTTGAATCCACTCATAACACAAATATCGGACACAGTCACTCTCGTAATACGTCTAATTCTTCACTTTATGTTCTCTCTCTTTCTCCCTCATTCTGTATATATCTCCCTCCCTCCCTCCCTCCCTCCCTCACTCCCTCCCTCCCTCCCTTACCATCCCCCTCCTTCCCCCCCTCCCTCCCCCCGTCGTCAGTAAGAACACTCTTGGTCAGCAGGGTAGGAGCAGTTTGGACTGGCGGACGGACGGATGGGTAAATGGACGGGGATGGTGGATAGGCGAGGGGCTGGAGGGAGGTTGGATGGATGGAGGGAGGGAAGAGTGGAGGGACGGAGGGAATGTTTTTTGTGATGGAGGGAACGTTAGATGGAGGTATGGAGGGAAGGGTGGAGGGGTAGAGAGAGGGGTAGACGGAGGGACGGCGGAAGGAGGGGTGGAAGGAGGGATGGAGGGGTGGAAGGAAGGAGGTAAAGGGGAAGAATCTCTCTCTCTCTCTCTCTGCGGCCTTGGGGGGGGGGGGGGGGAAAGAATCCATGGAAACATGTTAAATGTAAATCCATTACCGTGGCGGCAACCAATACAGTCCCTGCAATACTGAGTCCAATGTCTGCAACTTGCTCTATTGCAGCCTCGCTTCCTCTTTATTATGTGCTCTCTTCTTACTCCTTCTTCTCAATCGCCTTCTTTTCTTCCTTCTTCCTTTCCTACCCCATTTCTTCCTTTTTCTTTATTTCCTTCTTCTTTTCTCCCTTCTTCCTGTTGTTGTTGTTCTTCATTTATTTGCTTTTGTTCGTCTTGTTTTTGTTGTTGTTGTTGTTGTCACACTCTCACCTCTTCCCCTGTTTCTCATTTTCCCCGTTGTGTCATCTCTTCTCCTCCTTCCTTCTTTCTCCCGTTCTCCTCCTCCTCTTCCCCCCCACCTCTCAATCTCTCTTCCTTTCTCTATTGCCATCCCCCTTCTTTCTCTCTCCTCCTCCCTTCTCCTCTTCCTGTCTCCACTTCCCTTTCTTCCTTCCTTCGTTCCTTCCTCCTCTTTCTATGCTGTTTTGATTGTTTTTCTTTATCTCAACTTAGCTGATGTGTGTGTGTGTGTGTGTGTGTGTGTGTGTGTGTGTGTGTGTGTGTGTGATTCCTCATCTTCTACTCACATGTACGTCGATTCGCTTCTCAAGTCATCCGCTTTACGTCGTTTTCCTCTCCCTCGCTATACGTCGACCCCCCCCCCCCCCGCAATACGTCGATTTCCCCTCTCCCCCTCCCCACTATACGTCGATTTCCCCTCTCCCCCTCCCCGCAATACGTCGATTTCCCCCCTCCCCCCCTGCAATACCTCGATTTTCCCTCTCCCCCTCCCCACTGTACGTCGATTTTCCCTCTCCCCTTCCCCACTATACGTCGATTTCCCCTCTCCCCCTCCCCACTATACGTCGATTTCCCCTCTCCCCCTCCCCACTATACGTCGTTTTCCCCTCTCCCCCTCCCCACTATACGTCGATTTCCCCTCTCCCCCTCCCCGCTATACGTCGATTTCCTCCTCCACCAACCCCCACCACCTCCGTATGTCTATCCGTCGTATGCATCGCTCTCGCTGTATACGTTCGTGAGTGAAGCATAGTCAGATTGGAGACGACTTTAGCCGAACGCTTTATATCAATAAGATCCCTGATAGGTCTGAGGACGCCACGCACACCTTCAATATTCACACGAGTTACGCCTCCTCCCCCTCCCTCTCTCCCACCTTCCCCCCCTCCCCCCGCCCCCCCCTTCTCGCCCCTCTTGTGTGCCTCGCTAGACTGATATTACCTTTAAACTATTGATACATTGTTGTTCTGCCTGAGTTTACAAAGGTACACTGATATTGTTGAAAACATTGGTACATTGGTTAAGTTTACAGAGGTAGACGATCTTTACCTGAGGATATTGTCACAAAGACCACAACAACTGCAAGAACAACAACAACAACAACAACAACAACCATAATAACAACAACAACCATAATAACAACAATAACAATTTAAAAACAACAACAACAACCATAACAACAACAACAACAACAACAATAACATAACCCCAAGATATATTCAACTAAAACTATAAATGTCACAGGTGTATAAATTATAACATTCACCAGAAGCTATAACACTATATAGCAAATGATTGTCACTATATAAATCTCTATAGTAATTATGTCTTCAGTATATAAGGCTTTACTATATTATAAAACGTCTAAATATTCAAGGAGGGAAGAATGTATATATATATATAAATAAACTAGAGATGAAGATAATTTATATACATGTGGTCAAACAAATCAGATGAATTTATATGAATAATCGAGGAAATTTATATATGTGACCCTCCCCCCCCCCCTACTGGCTCCCGAGATATCAGTGTAATTTATAAACACGACTTACGGATCATTGAGATTTATATATATGAGCCATGAATCACGGGAATGTATATATACTGTATGTGAGGTAAGGAGTAAGGGAATTTATATGTATATACAAATATTTAAATGACCTGAGAAATATATTTATGTTGGTGTTGTGATGGTGTAGCAAACGTTTGGTAGTAGGTGATGGTGTAGTAAACGTTTGGTAGTGGGTGATGGTGTAGCAAACGTTTGGTAGTGGGTGATGGTGTAGCAAACGTTTGGTAGTGGGTGATGGTGTAGCAAACGTTTGGTAGTGGGTGATAGTGTAGCAAACGTTTGGTAGTGGGTGATGGTGTAAACGTTTGGTAGTGGGTAATGGTGTAGCAAACGTTTGGTAGTGGGTGATGGTGTAAACGTTTGGTAGTGGGTGATGGTGTAAACGTTTGGTAGCGGGTGTTGGTGTAGCAAACATTTGGTAGTGGGTGATGGTGTAGCAAACGTTTGGTAGTGGGTGATGGTGTAGCAAACGTTTGGTAGTGGGTGATGGTGTAGCAAACGTTTGGTAGTGGGTGATGGTGTAAACGTTTGGTAGTGGGTGATGGTGTAAACGTTTGGTAGTGGGTAATGGTGTAAACGTTTGCTGAGGTTTGTTGACTACTGAGACCAGCTGATTCATGGTATAATGTTGCGTGTGAGGGAGGAGGAAGAGGGAAGAGAGAGGAGGAAGAGGAGGAGGAAGTGGGAAAATAGAGGAGGAGGAGGAGGAAGAGGGAAGAGAGAGAGGAGGAGGAGGAGGATATATATGTATGGACGTTTTTGTGGTATGTTGGTTGTGTATGTGTGTGTGTGTGTGTGTGTGTGTGTGTTGTAGTAATATGTATCTCAGTCAATGTTTTAATGATTCTGTTTGTTTGTTTGTTTGTTTGTTTGTGTAGTATAATGTGGTTAGGGTTAATTAGTATACATAAAGGTATTAGGCGTGTCTGTGTTAGTCAGGTGTTAATAAATATATGTAAATACGTACAGGTGCTAATTAGACCTGAATTAAAGGTGTCGTGTTTGTGTGTTAGTCATTAGTTATCTTATCATTACTTCCTGAAAATATGAGTTTTATTTTGATGTTTTATTTTGGTTTTTATTTTTGTTTTATTTTTGTTTTATTTTTGTTTTTGTTTTATTTTTGTTTTATTTTTGTGTTTTATTGTTTATTTTTGTGTTTTATTTTGATGTATTTTATTTTGGTCAGATTTTTATATCATGTTAACGTGATTTTTTTGTTTTGTTTTTTTCAGGTGAGATGGACGTTCCTGACGCGTGTGTTGGTGGTGAGTAGTGTGTGTGTGTGTGTGTGTGTGTGTTTGGATTAATATGTATTTATGCGTACATATTTACACACGATGTACATTCAGTATATAAAATAATTTGAATACCAACCCCATTTACACACACACACACACACCCTTCCTCCCTCACCACCCTCCCTACCCCCCCATCCTACCCCCCCACCCTAACCCCTCACCCTAACCCCCTATAACTCAGAGCACCGTACCACACCTTCCATGGACCAATCATTTCTCAGTAATAAGTTTTTCCTGACATTGTGCGGTTTTAACTCGGAGAAAAGGTCAGCTTGGGTCGAGTTTCAGAACTGTCATTACAACTTCCATCCCCTCCCCCTCTCTTAGCCTCTGTCAATTTTCTTAATTTAGTACTTTGTTCTTTCTTATTCTTATTCTTCTTCTTCTTGTCTTTCTTGTGCTTCTCGACTCTTGGTTAGGTTAGGTTTGGTTTGGTTAGGTTGGGTTAGATTACTACTTATAGTCAGTCAGTCAGTTAGTCAGTCGGTCAGTCAGTTCGTTATTTCTCCCTTCCTTCTGCATCCACCGTTTTTATCATTATCCCCCTTTCCCCATCTCCTCCCATTATTCTTCCCCCTCTTCTTCTTCTCTCCATTTATCCATGTTTTCCCCCTCCTCTTCCCATCTCTATCTTTCTATGATTCTCTCCCTCCCTTCCTTTTCCCTCCCTTCCATTCCTCCTCCTTTCTCCTTTCCCCCTTCCATTCCTCCTCCCTTCTCCTTCCACCCCTTCCATTCCTCCTCCCTTCTCCTTCCCCCCTTCCATTCCTCCTCCCTTCTCCTTCCCCCCTTCCATTCCTCCTCCCTTCTCCTACCCCCCCTTCCATTCCTCCTCCCTTCTCCTTCCCTGTCTCCAACACAATTCACACTCGTCCATAACTCTCCCGATATCGCAAATTCTTCCCTATTTTTCCTCCCTAGCATCAGGGTGGGCGGGGATCAGGGTTATAGGGGAGGGGGGAATATTGGCTCCAACCCTGCTTGTATTTTTCACCCGCCTCACGTAGTATTTTTTTCCCCTAACACAGACGTCTAGGGGAAAATATCACCCTATGTGCTTGACGTTTTTCCTTGCTATCGTTTATCACATATTCCCTCTGGTTTGTTTATCACGTGGGTGGTTTTTCCTTTTTCCTTCTTCTTCTTCTTATTCTTCTTCTTATTATTATTATTATTCTCATTCTTGGGTATTTTTTTGTTGTTGTTGTTGTTGTGTGTTTATGCTTTTATCTCCTATAGCGATGATGTTGTTGTTGTTATTTTTTTGTAATTTTTCTTTTTCTTTTTTCTTCTCTCTGTCTCCTCAGTGTTTAGTGGGCTCAGCCCCCCCCTCTCTCTCTCTCTCTCTCTCTCTCTCAGTAGGCCCCTCCCTCACCCTTTCTCTTCCTCAGCGAGTTAGTACAATAGGGTGTAGTCCTCCCAGAGGCTAGAATACCCTCTCCCTCTTCACCCTCACCCCCGTCACCCCTCCCCCCCACGCCCACCCCTCCCCCCCACGCCCACCCCCCCCACGCCCACCCCCCTCCCATCCTATGATAAGACGCCCGTAATATCTTCTTTAAGGATCCTGTTCCCAATTTACTCTGCAAATAGATGAAGATTGAGGCCATTGTTGAATAAAACATGATTTTTTTTTTTAGGAAATTGTGGAATATTAATGTGACGGTCACGTGTCCTTTCTTAGGGTGTGTGTGTGTGTGTGTGTGTGTGTGTGTGTGTGTGTGTGTGTGTGTGTGTCTCCGTTGTGGAAATGAGAGAGAGAGAGAGAAAGAGAGAGAGAGAAAGAGAGAGAGAGAGAGAGAGAGAGTAGGAGTAAAGTTGGAGAAGGTGAGATAAACCTTTTAGTAAGGTAAGAGATTTAGTGGGTGTGAGAGGGTCTGTCTGTCTGTCTATCTGTCTGTCTGTGTGTCTGTCTGTGTGTCTGTCTGTGTGTCTGTCTGTCTGTCTGTCTGTCTTCTTTCATCTTTATCATCTTCCATTTTTTTATCAAGCTTCTGCCCATCATTACCTCTTCCTTCTCCTCCTTCTTCTCTTCATCCTTCTCCTTCTCCCCTCCTCCTCCTCCTCCTCATCCTTCTCCTCCTCCTCGTCATCCTCCCCCTCCTTCTCTCCCTTCTTCATTTACCTCTTCTTCCACCTCTTATCAAGCTGTTTCCCATCTACTCTTTCTCTTCTTTCTCCGCCTTTTTCCTGTTCTTCCACTTTTATTACCCTGTTACCCACCTCCTCCTCCTCCTTCTCCTCTTCCTTCCTCCCTTCCTTTCCTTGGCTCGTAACCTTCTCTCGCTCTCCCTCTCTCTCTCATTTATTGCTTCTGTCTCTTCTATCTCCTGATTATCCCTCTGTCTTCTCCTTCTACTTTCTCTCCATTATCACCTTAATCGTGCTTATCCCTTTCTCTTCACTTTCTTTTCTCTTTTTATCTCTTCTTTTGCTTTCTCTTCCCTTCTCCTTCTTTCTCATATTTTCCTATTCTTGTCACTTTCTTGTTTTTTTCTGATCTTACTTCCTTACTTTATTCCTTATTTTTCTAATTCCATTCTTTCATTTCCCCCCCCCCCCTTTAACTCCTCTTCCTTCTCTTCTTCTTCCTCTCCACTATCTCTTCTCCTCTTCATTTATCTCTTCTTATCTTCCTTCTCTCTTTCCCTCTGTCTTCCTCCCTCCCTTCTTCCCTCGCCTCCCTCCCTGCTGGCCTTAACGGGAGAACGTCGGAAGCATCATATGTACCGACCAGGATTAACGAATTGGCCTCTGATTGGAGATGAATGCTTGTGATGAGTTTACTGTCGGGGGGGGAGATGATGAGTCCAGCCCCGAGGGAGGAAGGGAGGGAGTTGGTGAAGGGAGAAATGGGAGGGTGAGATGGAGGAGAGGGTGAGGGGGAGGTGGAGGGGGTTAAAGGGGAGGAGGGGGAGGTGGGAGGTGGGTAAGGGAGAGGAGCGGGAGGAGGACGTGAGGGATAGGATTTGAAGTAAGGGGGTATAAGGGAGAGGATGGGAAGGTAAGAGGAAGGATGGGAAGGAAGTGGGATAAGGAGGAGTGGAAAAAGAAGAAGAGGAGGAGAAGGGAGGAGGAAGAGAAGGGGAAGAGAAGGAAGAAAGAAGGGTGTGGGCGGATAGATGGTTTGGTTGGCTGGTGGGAAGGAAGGAAGGAAGGAAGGAAAGGAAGGTCACCTTATTTGCATACTCACCAATAGCCAGTTCCTGAACCGCACCCCCACCCAAGTCTACAGGTTCAGTGGTTCTCTGGTTCTCATGGAGGTCTTAACGGCGAACCACTTACTATTTTTATAGGGGATGGGGGGATGTTAATGGGATAGGCGGTGGGGATGATGGGATGGAGGGTGAGAATGGGTTTTTGGGAATGTGGGCGAGAATAGAGGATGGGGTGGGGTGAAGTGGGTTGGGGTGGGTGAGGTGTGGTGGGTCAGTCTCATTTGCATACTCTCTTGTTGTGAGGCGTCTGTACTGTACTATGGAAGGGGGAAATGTGAATTGTTGGTCATATGTGTGTGTGTGTGTGTGTGTGTGTGTGTACGTCTGTCTGCATGTATGTATATTTCATCTTTTTAAATCATCAAATAAAAGTCAAGCATTAAAACAACATTATCTATAAATAATAACAAAATCCCACACATCACAAATAAGTAAAAAAAAAAAGTAAATAAATAAATAAAATTCAAACTATTTTTTAAAAGACTCCTGGAAGAGAGAGAGAGAGAGAGAGAGAGAGAGAGAGAGAGTTCCAACGATGCGTGATTTAATGCAATTTCAGAGTTGACTTCAGGAACTCCTTCACGTGATTAACCTCAGCGCCACCACCAATCACGCCTCTAGCTGATTTACCTGTTCATTTCCTCCTCTAATCTGCTAATGTGCTGTACTTACCTGTGCTGGCTGACTCTTCCTCCTCCTCCTCCTAGTGCTGCTGTCTCTCCTTACCTGTGTGTGTGTGTTTGTTTGTCTCTCACTATCTCTTTCTTTCGTAAGTTATATTTATCATCATTCCTCCCTTCTTCCTCTCTCTCTCTCTCTCTCTCTCTCTCTCTCTCTCTCTCTCTCTCTCTCTCTCTCTCTCTCTCTCTCTCCACTTCCTGTTCTTTCTTTGTTCATTGGACCTCATTTATCCCATTTTCTCTCCGTCCTTATCTTCTCTCATTTTATCCCAGTCTTTTTTCTTTCTCGCTGAATTATCCTACCTCCTTCCCTCCTTCACCTTCTATCCTTCCTCTCTCCCTCCTTCCCTGGGAATTGACCTTCCTTTCTTCCCTTCTTCCCTCCTTTACCTCTTCCTCCCCACCATCTCCCTCCCTCCCCTCCCTCCCCCCCCCCTTCCACACCTTGGCGACATGCACTAAAACTCTCCCCGATAATAATGTAGATCGTCCCCATGACCCTCTCACAGTGCATGACTCTCTCTCTCTCTCTCTCTCTCTCTCTCTCTCTCTCTCTCTCTCTCTCTCTCTCTCTCTCTCTCTCTCTCTCTCTCTCTCACGGGCTAGTGGCGGGTGAGGTGGTGACTGTTGGCGGCTGATGATAGCTAGTGGTGGCTAGTGGCAGTGGCGGCTATGGCGGCTGGTGGTGGCGGCTGTCCCAGTGAGGGATTGTCTCCTCGGCGCACCATTAGACCTAACCATTTAAATACTTGGGATATTTTCTCACGCCGGTGTGTGAGAGTGAGGAGGAGGAGGAGGAGGAGGAGGAAGAAATGGTCGTAGAGGTGAGGTGTGAGGAGGAGGAGGAGGAGGAGGAAGGGTCGTGTCGTGGTCGGAGGCTGCGACATATAGCCAGGAGATAATCGCTTAGCGTAGTTCCCCCTCCTGCCACTGAAGGGTGTCGGGCTGGGACCATCCAACATTAAATAAATACAAATGGCCAATTGTGTAGGGGCGAGGTTGTGTGTGGGTGTGGGTGGGGGTGGGGGGGGTCAGGAGGAAGGGGTGAAGGAAAAGAGGAGGGGTGGGGCGGGGAGAAGGAGGTGAGCGACGAGAAGAGGGGCGGGGCGAGGAGAAGGGAATGGGGCGAAGGACAAGAGAAAGGTTGAGGGATGAGAGGGAGGGGGAAGAGGTGGTGGGGTGAGGAGAGAGAGAGAGAGAGATGTGGAGTAATATTACCTCCCAGAACTTGCAGGAGCAGGATGTGAGGGAGAGGAGGAAGAAGAAGAAGATAGGAGGAGGAGGATAAGGAGTGTGAGGAGGAGGAGGTAGAAGGGAACAATGGATGACAGTGTGGGTGGTGGTGAGAGGTGCCGCTTATCTGACGTCTCAAGTGACTTACTGTCTCCTTTATTGTTTCCACTCTCTGTCTATCTCTCTCTTTCTCTGTCTGTCTGTCTCTGTCCTTGTCTCTCTCTCTCCCTGTCTCTTTGTCTCTCTCTCTCCCTGTCTCTTTGTCTCTCTCTCTGTTTTTATCTGTCTGGCTCGAGTAAATTAAATGTGGGTAGATTTATCCGTACAATTTAATCTCTCTCTCTCTCTCTCTCTCTCTCTTATTTTCTTCCCCTTTACATCTCTTTTCCTCTCACACTTCCTCCTTCTCTTCCCCCTCTATTCTTTTTACTCTTCCTTTCCCTTCTTCTCACTCTTTCTCCACCTCCCTCCCTTCCACTACAAGACTCTTCTACGTGCTGGGTGCTTCCTGGTGGAGGGGGCGGGGTGGGGCGGGGCGGGGCGGGGCGGGGCAGGGCGGTGGCTGGGGCGGGGCGGCTACAAACACCTGAACACCGGTGAGAATAAATAAAACAATAAAACTCAATAATATTTTTTTTGTAGACTTAAAAAACTTATTTGTTGATTTCCACAAATTGAGGCAATTTTGTGTGTGTGTGTGTGTGTGTGTGTGTGTGTGTGTGTGTGTGTGTTTAGACAACATCGGAAATCTCTAGGCCATTAAAACACTCTCGTATGTTTTCCATGTTTGTCAAGGACTGTTTGTTTATGAGACAATAGTTTGTTGTGTGTGTGTGTGTGTGTGTGTGTGTGTGTGTCTAGTGTGTGTGTGTGTGTAATAATCTGAATAGCTGTACATACGAGTATTTTACATAATAAATCTTGTCTTTTAAAAATCTTGTATTAATTTAGAGTTAATTAATATATATATATAGGTATAAGAAGGTGTGTATAGGTGCAATTAATGTATACACTGTTGATCTAATTAGTGTGTATATATATAATTTGTGTGTATATGTATGTATTTAATGTGTATATATGTATAATTAGTGTGTATATATATGTATGTGTATTGTGAAAAAAAATATATATTGTGTTGTATTGCGGAGGTGAGATCGCGGCCATCTTGTTAGTATAAAGAGCCCGGCCGTGAGAGTGATTACCTGGATGTATTACCTGTGATTGGTGCCTGTTGGGGAATCCTCTTTCTCTCTCTCTATTACTCTTTGTTTCTCTGTGTCTCTCCCTTGTTCTCTGTCTAATATTCTCTCTCTCTCTCTCTCTCTCATCTGTTTAAAAGACCTCTCCTGTAGTATTGTTGCCGGCTTAACACTGCCTCGCCTCCATCAGCTTGGTAAGTGGTCTTAATCAACTCCGGTAGTTTTAATTTATCCCTTTTTTACCTTTTCCTTTGTTTTGAAGCCTTGGTAAGCAATGTGGGGAGGTAGGGGGAGGTAGGGGAGAGAGAGGAGGAGAACGAGAGGAGAGGGGAGAGAGGGGGGGGGGGAGAGGGGAGAGAGGGGGGGGGAGAGGGGAGAGCAGGAGGGGTCATGAGAATGCTTCGATCCTGATCCTGTTTCCTCACCTCTCATGGATATTGGCTGCCGAGTCTACCCAGCGTCTGTTCTGGTCGTCTCTGGAAGCTGCTGTTGTGTAGTGGGTGGTGGTGGTGGTGACCCTCGTAGGCTACTGAAGAAGGCGATGAAGATGAGCTATTATTATTATTATTATTATTATTATTATTATTATTTATTTTTTTTTATTCCTCTTATTTATTTATTTATTTATTATTGTTCTTTTTTCATTTGAATTTGCACAATCCATCCATCACAGCTCATCCATCACAACTCATCCATCACAACTCATCCATCACAACTCATCCGGAATAGCTCATCCATCACACCTCATCCGGAATAGCTCATCCATCACACCTCATCCGGAATAGCTCATCCATCACACCTCATCCATCACAACTCATCCATCACAACTCATCCATCACAACTCATCCATCATACCTCATCCGGAATAGCTCATCCATCACACCTCATCCGGAATAGCTCATCCATCACACCTCATCCGGAATAGCTCATCCATCACACCTCATCCGGAATAGCTCATCCATCACACCTCATCCATCACAACTCATCCATCACAACTCATCCATCCATCACACCTCATCCGTAACAGCTCATCCATCACAACTCATCCATCACAACTCATCCATCACAACTCATCCATCACAGCTCATCCATCACAACTCATCCATCACAACTCATCCATCACAACTCATCCATCACAACTCATCCATCACAACTCATCCATCACAACTCATCTATCACAACTCATCCATCACAACTCATCCATCACAACTCATCCATCACACCTCATCCATCACAACTCATCCATCACAACTCATCCATCACAACTCATCCATCACAACTCATCCATCACAACTCATCCATCCCAACTCATCCATCCCAACTCATCCATCACAACTCATCCATCACAACTCATCCATCACAACTCATCCATCACAACTCATCCATCACAACTCATCCATCACAACTCATCCATCCATCACAACTCATCCATCCATCACAACTCATCCATCACAACTCATCTATCACAACTCATCCATCACAACTCATCCGTCACAACTTATCCATCACAACTCATCCATCACAACTCATCCATCACAACCCACTCGTTTTATGGCCGGGGAGCAAGACTTGATTTTTTTTATTTCTACAGGGCTGTGTGGCGGTGAAGTTGTGTGAGTGTGTGTACGGTTGTTAGTGGTGCTAGTCTGACCACCCAGTTGCACAGTCTCTCGCTAATTACTCCAGTTAACTGTTAAACTGTCAGTCTGTCTCTCACTGCTGATATAACACACACACACACACACACACACACAGAGTCGTCCATATCGTTAAATCAACTCATAATGTTGACACTTGAGGTTGTGTAAGCGAGGAGGGGGTGGGGGGAGGGGGAGGGGGGAGGGGGGGAAGGTGGCCGCCATCAGACACTCAGTCAACAATGGCAGTTAAAGTCATGGGTGCTACCCCCACCCCCCCCCCCCTCACGTTCCCCTTCCTAGTTAGGTTATGGTGAGTATGGTGGAAATTAATACCGGTTTGGCTAGGTTAGGTAAGGTTAGGTAAGGTAAGGTAAGGTTAAGTACACACTCAAAGACCCGTCAGCATCATAGGTCAAAGGTCAAACATCACAAAAACACATTATTTTTGTACACACTTTTCCTTCTGTTTTATTTAATGAGGCTGGCGTGTGGAGTGCCTGACCCACCACGACACAACAACACAACACATAAATATATTAATGGCTGCCCCTCGTGTAACGAGGATGGCCGGCCCAAGGGCCACCTTGGCGTGAATTTGTTTAAGGTGTAGAATCTGTTGCCAACACAACAACCACACCCTGAGTTAACGAGCTGCATGACCCAGTGTCAAGGAATAGTCCGAGAAGACCGGACAACTCGCCATCTGCACTGGCTAATCATTACCTCGGAATACGAACCGCAAATCGATTTCTAGGTTCCCAATTACGGGGATCGAACCCTGGTCCGCTCGCTTGCGAGGCGAGGATGCTGACCATTACACCACAGGTCGCCACACAACACAACACGACACGACACGACACTATTCGATACAACACTATAAGACACAACAGAATACAACACAACGCATCAACAGAACAACACAACACGACACTTTACGACACAACACAACCCAACGCAACAATAAAACAACACAACACGACACAACATAACACGACAGACGGCAGTAGAATTCTGTAACTTTTCCTTCCTGTAACACAGCAGGAGTCAAAGGTCAGAGGTGAAACACTGCTGAGAAAAATACAATTATTTCAAGTGACATGACTTTGTGTTTTAGCCGGAGGATAATGTTGTGATATTCTGACGGGATACCTGAGCCGACCTGACCTAACCTGACCTGACTTTCCCTAACTTAGGCTCTCTTGGTCTAACCTAAACTATCCTATCCTAACCTAACCTAACCTAACCTAACCTAACCTAACTTAACTTAACCTATCCTAATCAAACCTAACTTAACCTATCCTAATCTAACCTAACATAATCCGAACTGACCTAACATGATCAAATTTAGTCTAAATTAACTTATCCTGACCTTATGACCTGACCTGACCTGACCTGACTTACTCACCTATATACTTCCTTCACTACTTTCTGCACCACATCCCACCTCCTGACCTCTCACCTCCCCACCCACCCTCTCACTACCACCTCCTCACCTCTCCATCATCCCTCACCATCCTAACCCCTTCCTCACCCCACCCTCTCACAACCACCCAAACACCTCCCCACCATCTCACCTCCCCTAATCACCCCATCCCCCTTACCTCCCCAGCCTCCTACCTCCTCAACTCCCCAACCTCACCTCTCCCACCTGCCTCATCCTCGCAATAAACTTAAGAGAGTCTCCACGAAAGGCGAAGGAAATATGCCCATCTCGCCTTCACCGTCGCCGGCAGGAGTCAAGGTGTGCGAGCAGGTACACTCGAAGCTCCTAACAACATTACCTAATTACTGAACTCTTAAGGAAGGCTGAGGTTGTTTCTGTCCTGGCTACTGTGGGGGTTTATTGGGGTGGGGGTGGGAGTGTGGGTGGGGGTATGGGTGGGGGAAACAGGAGGGTGTTGGGGTGGAGGGGGTGTGTGCTGGGAGTGGTGAGGGTGGGATGGTGGTGAGTAGGGAGTGGGGGAATGGGGATCTGTGTGTGGTGTGTGGGGAAAGAGGAAGGAGGGAGAGGGAAGGAAGCAAGGAAGGAAAGAGAGGGAGGGAAGGAAGGAGAATGAATGAGTTTATCTTTCTGTCTCACACTTTTTTGCCTCCTCTCGTGTTATCTCCCAACATATCTCTTTTTTTTCTCTTCCTTCTTCTCTTGCTAAGTCTCTCATTTTCTTCTTTTTTTGCTACGTCAATGCAGTCTCTCTCTCTCTCTCTCTCTCTCTCTCTCTCTCTCTCTCTCGTTATCTCCACCTCCCGCCTGGCTAACACAGCGACCGTCGGCAGCGGGAGAAAAACACGACTCGGCTTATATTTATTGCCGTTAGTCGTCTGTAGCGGGTGTGTAGGTGTTGTGTAGGTGTGTAGCGGGTTTTTGACAGGTGTGTAGCAAGTGTGACATACGTGATTTGTCTTGTGTATTGTAACTCCTGTAAAACACACACACACACACACACACACTGTTAATACCCATCTTTTACGACTGGCGGCTTAAGCAGGCCTTGACCAACCACGGGGCGTCTCTTAGCTCCCGAGAAATATGACTTGATTATAATGAAAAATGTTATCGGTATAAATTCCTCGCCTCCCTCCCTTCATCCTCCCTTCCCTTCTTCCTCCTTTTCTCCCTCCTTCATCCCCTCCTTCTTCATCCACTCCTCTCTCCCTTGCCTCTCTCCCTCCTCCCGCCCTTCCTCTTCGCTTCCTTCCTTCTTCCCCTCCTTACCTCCCTCTCTTCTTCTTTCCTTCCCTTCTCCTTCCACCTTCCTCTTTGATAATTCAGTTGATATATATTTTGCTTATCAGGTTGGTGTTATTTATGTTTTTGTTGTGTTATCATACTGTTATCATACTGCCACACCACCACCACACTACCACCACACCACCACCACCACCACCCTCTCCTGGCCACTATCTAGGTGTTGCTTCTTATCTTCTCCTGCTTCTTTCAACTCTTCTTCTCCTTTCTTATCCTCTCTCTCTCTCTCTCTCTCTCTCTCTCTCTCTCTCTCTCTCTCTCTCTCTCTCTCTCTCTCTCTCTCTCTCTCTCACACACACACTAGCCAATATAACCCTCCCCCCTTCCCCCTCCCCCTCCTCCCTCCCCCCCAGCCACAGAGACATAACAGGGTACATATAGACGGCTATCAGTGATTTGATGGAGACTGTTGTAGGTATAGGAGACCACAAGACGATCTCCTAGGGCCCGAGGAAGTGTTGTGAGGGGTAACGGGAGGGTGAACAAGGGGCAGGAAGGACCATCGAGATGTAGGGTCAGGTAGTGGTTGCAGTCCATATAGCGTGGCGTGGCTTAGCACTGTTTTGATACCTGGTGTCTTTGGTCATATCAGTGAAGGGGAAAGTTGTTTAATCTGATGCCTGCTGAGTCGTCACGAACTATGGGGGGGGGGAGGGGGGAAGGGGGTAAGGGAGGGATTAAAGAGAGGAGAGGGGTAGGGGAGGGTGTAAAGGGAGCAGGTGGAGGGAGGAGGGAAGGGGGAGGGGTAATTAGAGAGGGATGAGATGGATAAAAGGGAAGGGGGTAGGGGAAAGGGGGGTGTCTTTTGGTTTGCATCTAGCCCCATGAGGTAAGCTTCAGTGACTAATGTCTGTATGTGTGTTGTTGCTCTTCCTCCTCCTCCTCCTTTGTCTTCCTCCTCCTCCTTTGTCTTCCTCCTCCTCCTTCTCTGTCTTCCTCCTCCTCCTCTTCTTCCTCAGTAACTTCCGGAAGAGTACCGCCAATGTACAAGTTAAACTGTGTGTGTGTGTGTGTGTGTGTGGTGTGTGTGTGTGGATGTGTTTATGACATTCATGTATGGTGGTATGTATATGTATATCTTTACGTATAGTATATGTATTTTGATATATATATCCCCTGCATGTGTATGTATGTAAATGGATCAGGGAAAGTTAGGGCAGCACTATAGGAGGCGGGTCCTGGTGTGAGAGAGTGATGAACTTGGCTGCCTGAATTTATTGAAACAAACTTGTGTAAAAGGGGAGGTGAGTTGGGGTCAGGTACTCCCTCTCTCTGGGGGTGATGGGGTGATGTGCTCTCTCTCTCTCTCGGGGGGGGGGGGAGTGGAGAGGTGCTATCATCAGGGGACAAGATCGATGGTGGTAGGGGGGTAGTGGTGGTGGTGATTGGTGGTGGTGGTGGGAGGGTTGGTGGTACTAATGAGTGGTGGTGGTGGAGAGATTACGTGTATGTATGTGTGTGTGTGTGTGTGTGTGGTACCAAGACGTAGATCACACACACACACACAAGCCAGCGCTGACGAAGAAGAACAAGATGAACAAAGAAAGATGAAGAAAAATAACAAGAACACGAGAAATGACAACAAAAACATTTATAATTAAAAAAAATGCTAAGGTTAAGAAGAAAACAAACAAACAAACAAACTAACAACAACAAAACAAATGATAAGAACAGAAATTCCTTTAAAACTCAGTTCAATATTTCAGATATCTGGTTGCCTCGTGCTGTGCTGGAGGGCTGAGGGCTGGGGGCTGGGGGCTGAGGGCTGGGAAGTGACGGCTGCCTGGGGGTGTGGTGGAGGACCGAGAGCTGAGAGAGGGCTGGGGGCTGAGGGCTGGGAAGTGACGGCTGCCTAGGGGTGTGGTGGAGGACTGAGAGCTGAGAGAGAGCAGGGGGCTGAGGGTTGGGAAGTGACGGCTGCCTGGGGGTGATGTGCTGGAGGACTGAGAGCTGAGAGAGGGCTGGGGGCTGAGGGTTGGGAAGTGACGGCTGCCTTGGGGTGTGGTGGAGGACTGAGAGCTGAGAGAGGGCTGGGGGCTGAGGGTTGGGAAGTGACGGCTGCCTGGGGGTGATGTGCTGGAGGACTGAGAGAGGGCAGGGGGCTGAGGGCTGGGAAGTGACGGCTGCCTAGGGGTGTGGTGGAGGACTGAGAGCTGAGAGAGGGCAGGCTGAGAGGTAGGGGCTGGAGGGCTGAGGGAGGTGAGGGCTGCGTTATGTACTGAAGTCTTTAACACCATGATGAAAAGTTTCACACCGCCTGACACACCGCTAATTAATTTAATAAACCCGGGGTCTCTTAGGGGCAGGGCGAGGTCTCTGGTTCTTGTTTTGGCCCCTGTGTTGTGGTGGTGGTTGTGTTGTTGTCTTGGTTGTGATGATGATGTTGTAGGTGTGGTTGTGATTGTGTTGTTGTAGGTGTGGTTGTGATTGTGTTGTTGTAGGTGTGGTTGTGTTGTTGTAGTGGTTTTTTCGTCAGTAACATTCAACATCCACCGCCAGCACAACGTCACCACCAACATAACATCACCAACACAACATCACCAACACAACCTCCCCAACACAACATCACCAACATTACGTCACCAACACAGCATCACCAACACAACCCCCCCAACGCAACCTCCCCAACATAACATCAGCAACACAACATCAGCAACACATCCTCCACAACACAACATCCCCAACACAATATCACCAACACAACCTCCCCAACACAATATCCCCAACACAACATCCCCAACACAACATCACCAACACAACATCACCAACACAACCTCCACGTCCCAGTACCAGACTCACATTAGAAAATCCCGTTTACAGTAAATGTCAATAGAGTGAACAGGTGACGTCAGGGGCGGGGGGGGGGGCGGTAATCGTGCAGGGTTAACACACTGATGTTCTTCTGCCTCACAATTTATACGTCTATTGAGGGAACGGGTCAGTGGGGCTTTACTAGGCAGGGGGCTATACCTGGTAGGGGGTTATGCTAGACAGGGGGCTATATTAGGTAGGGGGTTATACTAGACAGGGGGCTATACTAGGCAGGGGCTATACTAGGCAGGGGGCTATACTAGGTAGGGGGCTATACTAGGCAGGGGGCTATACTAGGCAGGGGGCTATACTAGGTAGGGGGTTATACTAGGCAGGGGGCTATACCTGGTAGGGGGTTATACTAGGTAGGGGGCTATACTAGGTAGGAGGCTATACTAGGTAGGAGGCTATACTAGGTAGGGGGCTATACTAGGTAGGGAGCTATACTAGGTAGGGGACTATAGTAGGTAGGGGCTATACTAGGCAGGAGGCTATACTAGGTAGGGGACTATACTAGGTAGGGGGCTATACCAGGCAGTTAACTACTTCGTGAAAGGTAGCATATGTAGCAAAACGTGGAATATGTAGAGGAAGGTGAAAATACATGAAAGGTTGTGGATGGTGAGCGGTGGGCTGTGGGTGGTGGGCTGTGGGTGGTGGGCTGTGGGTTGTAGGTTGGTGGGTTACAGGTTGAGCAGCGATGGGGTTGTAGGTTGATGAACGGTGGGTTGTGAACGGTGGGTTGTAGGTTGGTGAACAGTGGGTTGTGGGGTGGTGGTCATCTGTCTTTTTCATCGCCTCTATCAATGGTCCAATATTTTTTTTTGTCACCTTCCGCCGCCCACCTCTGTGTGTGTGTGGCTCTGTGTGTGTGTGGCTCTGTGTGTGTGTGGCTCTGTGTGTGTGTGGCTCTGTGTGTGTGTGTGTTACTGTACTGTGAGGACGGCGTTTTGTTGTGTGTGTTTTATACATGGAAGAACACGACCTATGGCTGACCGTCTGACCATTCAAACGCTCCAACCTGAAACATTTAAGTGTCACACCTGGTCAGTACCTTTGGGAACCTGTTGTTGTGTGGGACAGGACAGGTAGGACAGGTAAGGGGAGGTAGGACAGGTAAGGGAGGTAGGACAGGTGAGGTAGGACAGGTAAGGGGAGGTAGGACAGGTAGGGGAGGTAGGACAGGTAGGGGAGGTAGGACAGGTGAGGTGAGGTAGGACAGTGCAGGTTAGAAGTCCCTCCAGCTTATTTCACCTGATAATTAAACAATATTCTAACCTAACCTAACCTGACCTGACCTGACCTAACCTAACCTAACCTAACCTAACCTAACCTAACCTAACCTAGTTGTGTTTTAGTGATCAGATGGGGGATGTGCTTACTTTGTTTAGTACACACACACACACACACACACCCACACACACCCACACACACACACACACACACACACACCGGCTGCAACTCTATTAATAAACCGTTTATTATTATTATTATTATTATTATTATTATTATTATTATTATTATTACACATACATTATAAATCCTCATCTGTGTGTTCCCGCAGATTAACTTCCCTTAAAAATTGGCGCAGACTCTCATTGGAATTCCCTGGTCGCAAAATTAAATTCCTAATGGTCGCGTAACAATTTCCTCCCTCGAGTTAATACCATTTTTTTTGTAGCTTAATGTAACCTCTTGAGAACTACTTAATGTTGTTGTAGAATTTAAGGCTTAATTAATTTGTACTTAAGTCCACCATGGCGTCATAAACAGTAGAGCTTTTATTGTTATTGTTATTTTTCGTTGTTTTATGTTTTTTGCATGATTGATGTGGTTTAAGTCCTCGTATAGTCAAGGGGGTTAAACCTGTCGTAAATCTTGGTGTGAATACGTCATCACTTGTGTCGTCATCTACGTCATCACTTGTGTCGTCATCTACGTCATCACTTGTGTCGTCATCTATGTCATCACTTGTGTCGTCATCTATGTCATCACTTGTGTCGTCATCTATGTCATCACTTGTGCCGGCATCTACGTCATCGAACTGCTTCTGGGATCTTCTCTATTTACGTCACAACTTGAGCCATCCAGTTACATGTTGGTATCTTAGTCACTTCCTACGTCACTACCTACGTCATTATTTAGTTAGTATAGATGCCAGTAATGTATTTTAAATGTCCATGTGCTTGTGTTAATTGACCATTGCGTCATTACTTACGTCATTAGTTACTCGGCCACTTATATGTCACAATCATCCGCTTACTTGCCAGTTACCTCCTTCGCTGCTATATTACGCCATCAGCCGCGTCACTGCCTACATTCCCAACCCTTTACAAAAATGATAAAAATGTGTTGTGGCATCATTGGAATGTACCTGTCACCGCCACTAATAAAATCCTTCATCACAAACCCAAATAAACACAAACCAGTTACGGCCGCGCGCCATCATGACGCCCGGTAATTCTAGGCCAATCAGGAACATTATTATGACGTCAGATAACTTACCAGCCATTTAGGAGCGCGCATTTACCTCACGTCAAATACCCTGGCGAATCAAATATACATATCACCATGACATTGGATATCCACTAGCCAATTAGGAATAAACATAATTGTGACGTCAGATAAGTCACGGCGAATCAGGAACATATCACCCTGGCATCAAATAACCACCACAGCCAATCAAGAACATATATCATCATGACGCCAATACCTGTAAACCAATCAGATGGAGGAGACCAAAGCGTTGCGTCTGCCCTTGGTGGTCGAGGTGT
>CAUDMG010003165.1:705000-715000 GCA_958450375.1 Homarus gammarus | reverse complement strand
ATAAACTCCACTAAATAACATAAAGACAGACAGACAGACAAGCAGACAAACAAACAGACAGACAGACGCTCCCCTGACGACCTCTGTACGTCCCACAGAAGGAGTAATGGTCGCCAGAAGCTCTTCATTATTCTTGGTAAATTGTGTAAAAAAAAAAAAAAAAATGAAGAAAACTATTGAGGCGGAATATTTTGTATAATAGAACTACAGATATTACACACACACACACACACACACACTCACTCACACACACTCACTCACTCACTCTCTCTCTCTCTCTCTCTCTCTCTCTCTCTCTCTCTCTCTCTCTCTCTCTCTCTCTCTAATAAATCTTGGTAATAGTTAGTTTTACCTCTTGAGAAATAAGCCACAACCTCTCCCTTGGCAATATTTCAAGGTGGAGTGATGATCTTGGTGAGGGGCGTAGGTGAGGGGTGAGGGGCGTGAAGGAGGGGGAGGGTAAGGGGTGTTGGTGTTCAAAGACATTCACCCAGACAGACAGACACAGACAGAAGTACACAAAGACAGATATGCAGATAGACCAAACCTGACTATAGTTCCCCTCCTAACTGCTCAATAAAGCCTAAAGCAGCATTACCAGGCATCTTGATAATGACCCTAACACACATCGTTACTGAAGACAAGTGTATACCTCTATATAAGTGGGGGGAGGGAGGGAGGGATGGGGGGAAGGAAAGAGGGCGGTAGGAGGGAGGAAAGGTGGGAAGGGATGGAGGAAAGGGAATGAGGGAAGGAGGGAGGCAGGAAGGAGGCAAGGAAGGGTGGAGGGAGGGTAGGAGGGAGGAAAGGCGGAAGGAAAGGATAGAGGAAAGGGGAGAAGGGAAGGAAGGAAGGAAGGAAGGAAGGAAGGAAAGGAAAAGAAAGGATGGAGGGAGGGAAGGAAGGAGGAAGGTTGGGAAGATTTTGGAGAGCGAGTAAATGAAATGCGGGTTGCAATGTCCGTAGAGTTTTTAGCGTTATTCACTCTCGCACTTTCAAAATAATCAGTTTACAACCTAACCATAACCTAACCTAACCTAACCATAACCTAACCTAACCATAACCATCAAATTATCGGTCATATTTCTTAATGTTTTGCTCAGGTGTAGGTGATGACAATCGGAGGCAACATGACGTTAGGTGTACAAATATTTAGGTAGGAACAAAGGGATACATACGTGACCTCTGACCTGACCTCTGTACGGTGATTAATGCAAAGTGTGTGAGGGAGAGTGGTAGTGAGTGTTGGTGAGAGAGTGAGGGAGGGAGAGGGGTAAGTGAGTGAGGGAGGGGGAGGGAGAGGGTGTTAATGAGAGTGGGGGGGAGGGGATGGAGGGTGTGTGGGTGTTGGTTATGCTGGTTGTAGTGAGGTAGTGATAGTGGTAGTGGTAGTGGTAGTGGTGCTGACAATAGTGGTGACAATAGTGGTGACAGAAGTAGTAGTAGTGGTGGTGGTAGTAGTAGTGTTATCAGTAGTGGTTGCAATAGTAGAAAAAGTAGTAATAATGTAGTAGTAGTAGTAGTAAGTAGTAGTAGTAGTAGTGGCGGTGGTGGTGGTGTTGGCAATATCTCCCACAAGGCTGTATAAGTCAATATTGCGTCATATAAACTTTAAGTACTTTTAAAAAACTTTCTTACAACAGTACGTCACTCATAAGACCCCTGTTGTTTTAAGGTACTGTTGTTTTAAGGTACTGTTGTTTTAAGGTACTGTTGTTGTAAGGTACTGTTGTTTTAAGGTACTGTTGTCTTAATGTCCTGTGATATTTAGGTGTTGTTTTATGGTTCTGTTGTAAGTAACTGTTGTTTTAAGGTACCGTTGTTTTAAGGTACTGTTGTTTTAAGTACCTGTTGCTTAAAAATCTTGTGAATTCATCGTACTCAAGGTGTCAAGTCATCGTACTCAAAAGGTGAATTCATCGTGCTTAAAAGGTCACTTCACCGTACTTAAGAGGTCAAAGGGATCAAGTCATCGTACTCAAGAGGTCAAAACATCGTACTCAAGAGATCAATTCGTCGAACTTAAAAGATCAATTCACCGCACTTAAGAGGTTAAAGGGGTCAAGTCATCATATTCAAGTGGTCAAAACATCGTACTCCAGGGGGTCAAAACATCGTACTTAAGGGGTCAAGTAATCAATCTGTGTGTGATAAGAAAAAAAATATGACAGTAAAAGACGAATGATTTAAGAGGAGATAAAGAGACCTGACCAATGATTACAAATTGTCGTCCCTCCCCGTCTTCTTCTTCTGTGGGAGGGGGAGGGTCTTCTGTAGGGGAGGAGGGGGAGGGTCTTCTGTAGGGGAGGGGGGTAGTTCTTTTGTTGGAGGGAGAGGGAGGAGAAGGGGTAGGTCTTGTGATGGAGGGTGAGAGGGAGGAGGGGTTGGTCTTTTGAGGGAGAGAGGGAGGAAGGGTAGGTCTTGTGATGGAGGGAGAGAGGAAGAACAGTAGGTCTTGTGATGGAGGGAGGGAGGGAGGAGGGGTAGGTCTTGTGGTGGAGGGAGAGAGGGAAGAACAGTAGGTCTTGTATGTGAGAGGGATAGGGAGGGGGAATTGGGGGGAGGTAAAAAAAAATATATATATTTCACTTAGACTCTTGGTGGTGACGACGCGATAACAGTTTACGAGGAGGTGGGAGGAGGGTGTTGATGTGGGTCCAGGTGCAGGTTTATGGTGCACAGTTTGTTATTGGGGGGTTTTGAAGCTCTTAACACCCCTTTTCCCTTCCCCTTGCCACTCTTTCTCCTCCCCTCCCCCTCTCTCTCCTCCCCTCCCCCTCTCTCTCTCTCCCCATCTTCTCCCCCTCTCTCTCTCTTCCCCATCTCCCCTCCCCCCTCTCTCTTTCTCCTCACCGTCTTCTATTTTTCTCTCCTTCCCCCTGTCTCTTTCCTTCACCTACCTCCCTTCCTCTCTCTTCCTGTTCTCTCCCTTTCTTTTTTTTTCTCTCTCTCTCTTCTTCTTTTATCTTCCTCCGTCTTTTCCTGTCTCTTTTCCTCTGTCCTTTCTTCCCCCTTACTTCATTTCTCTGCCCCCGGTTTCCCTCTCTTCCATCTCCCTCCCCCCTTCCCCCCTCCCTCCCCCTCCCCCCTTCCCCCCTCCCTCCCCCTCCCCCCTTCCTCCCCCTCACCCCTCCCTCCCCCTCCCCCTCACCTCTCCCTCCCCTCACCTCTCCCAACTCTCCAGACCAACACCCTAAGTTACCCATCCCCTCTTTTTCTCAGACAACTTTCTCCCCTCCTCTACCCTCTCCTCCCCTTTCCATCCCCCCCACACACCTCCTCTCCCCTCTCCATCCCCCCACACCTCAATCATCCTCCCCTTCTCCCTCTGCTAACCCCTAAGGCTTCAGGGTGGCCCACGAGGATGTGTTAGTTGTGTAGTAAGTTGGGTTAGTTAAGTGATATGATGGGAGGGAGGGAGGGAGGGAAGGAGGGATGGAGGGAGGGAAAGGAAGGAAGGGAGGAAGAGAAATGATTTAGGGAGGGAAAGAAATGAGGGGGGGAAATGAGAGATGGATGGATGGAGGGAGGGAGGGGAGGAAGGAAATGAGGGAGGGAGGGAGGGAGGGAAGGGAGGGAGGGATGGTAAGAAGGGAAGGGAGAAAAGAGAGAGGGAGGGAGGAAGGGAGGGAAGTGAGGGAAGGTCAGGCTACCACCTACATCATAAGTAATTTGCTAGAAAAAGTTTTTATTGACTTGACGTCAAAACCCCTCGTGTATGACTCACCTTCTCTCTTTCTTTCTTCCCCATCCCCCCTCTCCCTCTCTCCACACCAGAATAATTTAAAACACACACACACACACACACACACACACACCCACACAGTTCAGTAATGCTTCACTCAACTAATATTTCAGTAATTTGATCCCCCGCAACACCAACAGAATGGTACAAATTAAACAAGTCTCTCTGTATTTGTTTACACCGCTCGACAACCTCCACCCCCCCCCCCCCGGTGGTGTACTGTACAGTTATGTGTAAAGAATCGTGTTTGGAGTGACCATGGGCGTGTTTGGAGTGACCATGGGCGTGTTTGGTCAGTAGTCTCGCAAAAAAAAAAAACTGTCTACACGGTGTTTTTTCTATTTTTTATATATATATTTTTTTTAATTCATTGAACCCATAAAAGTTTATCTAGATACTTTTTTTATAGGCCTAAGCATTTTTACATAGGTCTATCTACAGGTGGTTTTTTTAATTGAACCCACAAAAGTTTATCACATCTTGATCATCATCATCATTATCATCATCATCATCATCATCATTATCATTATCATTATCATCATTATCATCATCATCATCATCATCATCATTATTATTATTATTATTATTATTATTAACACCAGGTAATATTTTATAAGTTTCAATAAGAATTAACTTATTTTAATACTTGAAATATAATGAAAAAATAATGATAGATGCTAAGATGTCCTCCCCCTCCCGCTCCCCCCCCCCCCCCCGCCCCCCCCCCTCCCTAATATAAGCTCTGGTGGAGTATATTGGTGAGGGAGGGTGTAGGTGTGGCCCTGACTCTCCAACATGACTATTACAAAATGGCTCTCCAATATGACTCACAAAAGTGGCTCTCACAAAATGGCTCTCACAAAATAGCTCTCCAATATGACTCTCACAAAATGGCTCACAAAATGGCTCTCCAACATGGTTCACAAAATGGCTCTCCAACATGACTCACACAAAATGGCTCTCCAACATGGTTCACAAAATGGCTCTCCAATATGACTCTTATAAAATAGCTCACAAAATGGCTCCAACACCGGTCTCCAATACGGGTCTCTAAAATGGTTCTCCAACATGGCTCTCCAACATGGCTCTCCAACATACTTTATAAAATGTCGTAACTCGTCTGTTGGAACCTTTTTCTACGATATTAGTAGATAAATTGTCTGGTTACCCTACTCTCTCTCTCTCTCTCTCTCTCACTCTCTCTCTCTCTCTCTCTCTCTCTCTCTCTCTCTCTCTCCCTTTGTTTTTATCTATGTATCTGTGTATGTATGTCTGTGTGTCTGTGTTTCTGTCTGTCGATAGATAGATACACATAGTTAGATAGATAGAGAGACAGAGAGGGTATTTGAGGCAACGAAAAGAGAGAGAGAGAGAGAGAGAGAGAGAGAGAGAGAGAGAGAGAGAGAGAGAGAGATTGTTCAGACTCGTAAACACAAGTCGAATTTTCCCATTAAGGAATAAAGTGTCGACAGGAAGACGAACCCAGAGTCGACTTACGAAATCGACTGAAGACAGGAAGGAGATCGATTGATTAATTTCATTTATATTTTTATTTAGTTAACAGAGGTCGATTTTTTTAGTAAGTTAACAGGGGTCGATTTAATTTTTTTTATAAGTTAACAGAGGTCGAATTTATTTTGATATGACTTAACAGGTAAAACAGGCCGAGAATATTTTAGAGTGGAGGACTGTGGCGTTAATGAGTGAGGCACCTACTGCTCTTCACCTGTCTTCACACCTGTTGATTGTTCAGGTAGAGGCATGGGGGAGGGGGTGGGAGGAAGGGAAAGAAGAGGAGGGGGGAGGAACGGAGGCAGGTAATGAGGTACGAATGGAAAGAAGTAGAGAGGAATGGAGGGAAATAGAGAGAGAGAGAGAGAGAGAGAGAGGGAGGGAGAGGGGAGGAAGGGAGGGGATGGATACAGCAGGGAGGAAGGAGAGAGAGTAGTGGGATTTAGAGAGGGAGAAAACGATGCAAGGATAAGAGGGAAGGAAGCCGAGGGAGAGAAGAAGGGAAGGAGGGAGGGAGGGAGGGACCAACGAGTAAGAGAGAAAGAGAAACGAAGTGTGAGCGAAGGAGTGAAGGATGGTAGGAAGAAGGGGAGGAGAGATGAAGGCTGGGAAGGAGGGACCGAGAGGTAGGAGGTAGGGAAGAAAAGAGGGAGGGAGGGAGGGAGGGAGGGAGGGACGTAGAGAAGGGAGAGAATGAGGGAGAGAGGAGAGGAACGGTGGTGTGATTAATATCTTGAAGTGAACCTTTGAGTGACATATTTCTTCCCGGTTTATGCATTTAGGAGTGACGGGGTGGGGGAGGAGTGACGGGGTGGGGGGTGGGTAGGAGGGGGGATGGGGAAGTAGTGGGGGATGGGAAAGTAGAGGAGGGAGAGTGATGGGGAGGAAGAGTGGTGGGGATTGCGAGGGGGAGAGAGAATGGTGGGAGAGAAGGGGGGAGAGAGAGTAGTGGGGGTGAGAGGTGGGTGAGTTGTGTATACAGAATGTGTTTAGAAGACCTGTATGTATGTATGTATGTATGTATGTATGTATGTATCAGATATTTTTTAGAGGAGAATAGATTAATACAAAAAATATACAACTCATCACCAATTCCAATATTTTATCCCATTTTTTTTATAAATATATCAAACACAAGAAAAAAAATGACCCAAAACAATTTAATTTAACCCTGTACTAAAAAAACAAAAAAACAAACAAACAAAAACACCAGATATTAAACCACGAAACAACTAAAATTAAATTTGCGATAAAATAGAGAGAAATAAAGTTAATATAGTTTCTTGTAGTTAGTGAGGAGTGGTTAGAGGTCACGAGAGGTGGTGGGGAGGGAGGGTGGAGATGAGGGAGAAGGAAGTTAGGCGAGGGTGTGGTGGTGAGGGAGAAGGAAGTGAGGGAGGGTGGAGGTGAGGGAGGGTGGAGGTGAGGAGGGTGCAGCAATATGTCTCTCTCTCTCTCTCTCTCTCTCTCTCTCTCTCTCTCTCTCTCTCTCTCTCTCTCTCTCTCTCTTTTAGTAAGTAACTGATGTTTCTGTTTTCAGCCTCTTAATGACTGCCAAAGTTCAGAAGTTATATTTTCAATTAGCCGCTGCGGTTTTGCTTTTAGTGGTCTGGGGTCCTTAGCGCTTTTTTGGGGGAGAGGGGTTGGGTTGGGGAGGGGAGGTGGAGGGGGTTGGTAAGGGGAGGGTTGGAGTAGGTGGTAGGGGAGAGGGGGTGCTGGAAGAGAGGATAGCAGATGTTCCTAATATTTGAGAGAGAGAGAGAGAGAGAGAGAGAGAGAGAGAGAGAGAGCCGGTGTAAAGAGTCATAATGGTCCACTGTCTAACCTAACCAAACCTAACCTAACCTAATCCCTCCCCAATTCTCAATGGTTAGTTTACTTTAAATTAGGGCCCATTAGAACTGGTGCTCATTAGGACTGGGACCCATTAGAACTGGGACCCATTAGAACTGGGACCCATTAAAACTGAGACCCATTAGAACTGGGACCCATTAAAACTGAGACCCATTAAAACTGAGACCCATTAGAACTGGTGCTCATTAGGACTGGGACCCATTAGAACTGGGACCCATTAGAACTGGGACCCATTAGAACTGGGGCTCATTAGAACTGGGACCCATTAGAACTGGGACCCATTAGAACTGGGACCCATTAGAACTGGAACCTATTAGAACTGGGACCCATTAGAATTAGCACCCATTAGGATCATTAACCACGTGTGTTCGCCATGACTCCTGCCCTCCTCCTCCTCTGATCGCTTCATTGTAGGTTCCTGTGATCAGTGTTTTATCTTACGTGGTTTAGGACAGAAGCGTTTTATCTTACGTGGTTTAGGACAGAAGCGTTTTATCTTACGTGGTTTAGGACAGAAGCGTTTTATCTTACGTGGTTTAGGACAGAAGCGTTTTATCTTACGTGGTTTAGGACAGAAGCGTTTTATCTTACGTGGTTTAGGACAGAAGCGTTTTATCTTACGTGGTTTAGGACAGAAGCGTTTTATCTTACGTGGTTTAGGACAGAAGCGTTTTATCTTACGTGGTTTAGGAAAGAAACGTTTTATCTTACGTGGTTTAGGAAAGAAACGTTTTATCTTACGTGGTTTAGGAAAGAAACGTTTTATCTTACGTGGTTTAGGAAAGAAACGTTTTATCTTACGTGGTTTAGAGAAATAAAACGTTTTGCCTCGTGGTTTGTTAGTTAATGTAAGAAAGTTAATGTAAGAATGATAGATAAGGTTTATAGTGAATTAAGGGAGAGTTGAAATTAGGTTAGGTTAGGTTAGGTTAGGTTAGATTAGATTAGGTTAGGTTAGGTTAGGTTAGATTAGATTAGGTTAGGTTAGGTTAGATTAGGTTAGGTTAGATTAGGTTAGGTTAAGGGAGAGATTAAGTTAATCCTGTTGTGTTTTGTTTAAGATAATGCCACCGTAATTCTCTAGTTTATTGAGAGGGTAAAATATCCCCAACATCGAGGGAATTTGAGGCTGAAATGGACGAGGAATGTACATTTTTCCCCCACCACAGAGATGGAACTTAAATTTCCATGCCAACCAAGGAAGAATGTAAGATTTTCCCCCACCACAGAGATGGAACTTAAATTTTCCTATTAACTAGAGGAAGAATGTAAGATTTTCCCCCCATCACACAGAGGAGAGTCTTGAAATTTTCCCGGTACACAGAAATTAAATTTAAATTTCCTTGCCCACTAGAGGAAGAATGTAATATTTCCCCCATCAGAGAGAGAGACACAGAGAGAGAGAGAGAGAGAGGTCTTAAAATTTCCCCACCACACTGAGATTGAACATAAATTTCCCTTCCAACTACCCTAATTGTAAACTAAAACTTCCCCATAATCCCCCAGAATTACGGAAAAAAAAAATAATGAGAACTCTTTTTATATCATTTCCCCGCCATCCAGACGATGACCTAAAATTTCTCCACCTCTCGGATAACAGGAGAAAACATTACGACGAAGGCATGGAACTTCCCCTACCACCCGGGGAGTCAAGAGGAAAGCGGTGGGGGGGGGGGGGGGCAAGGGGGGTTGGGGGGAGGGAGAAAAGAGAGAACCAGATTTAAGAACTTAAATTTTCCCTCCACCCGGGGAGTCAGGGGAGGAAAAAGAACCCCAGACGCAGAACTCAATCAGAGCAGCCAGCGAGCGGGGACATATTTTCCCCCCCAGTCTTTTTCCCTGCTTTCCCGTGTTTCCAGCCCGGGGTCGCTTTCATCTGAAGGCTTTAATACCCTAACTCCCCTCCCCTCTCCCCTCCTTTATCCTCATCCCTTCTCCCCTCAACCTCTCCCCTCTCCTCTCCCCTTCTTCTCCCCTCCACTTCTCACCTCCCTTCCTCTATCCCCATCCCTTCATCCTCTTCCCTCCCCTCCACCCTACCCTTCCTCCCTACCCTCCCTCTTCACTCCTCTTCCTTTTGGCGTCAAGTTAAGAGGAGGTGGAGGGGTGGCTGGTAGTGGGGTCATGCGAGGGAAGGGGGAAGAAGGAAGGGGGAAGGGGGGTGGAGGAGAGAGAGAGAAAGAGAATGATGGGGTCCTCCTTCTCTTCCTCTTCCTGCTCATTTTCTGTCCCTTTTCTTCCTCTTCCTTCTCCCTTCTTATTTTCTTCCTTTCTCCTTTTTTTCTCACCTCCCCCCTTCTCCTTCTCCACCTCTCCTACTTCTTTCTCCTCTTTCTTTTCTTTCTTCTCTCCTCTTCTCCTCTTTCCCTCTCCTCCTATAACTACCCCTTCTTCCTACTCCTTCCTCCTACTCTTCCTTCTTCCTACTCCTCCTCTTCTTCCTCCTACTCCTCCTCTTCTTCCTCCTACTCCTTCCTCCTACTCCTCCTCTTCTTCCTCCTCTTCTTCCTCATACTCCTCCTCTTCTTCCTCCTACTCCTCCCTCCTACTCCTCCTCTTCTTCCCACCTACTCCTCCTCTTCTTCCTCCTACTCTTCCTCCTCCCGGTGCTGCAGAGTCTTGCTGCCCGTCACCACCAGGTAACTCTCTTAGGCAAATGTGGTTGTCGTGTTGCATGTTGGTAGTGGTCTGTTGGTGGTGTTTTACTGATGGTGGTGGTGGTGGGGTTGGGGGTAGTGGGGGTGGAGGTAGTGGGGGTGTGGTAGTGGTGGTGGTGGTGGGGTTAGTGGTGGTGGTGGGGGTAGTGGAGGTAGTGGGGGTGTGGTAGTGGTGGGTGTGGTGGTGAGGGTAGTGGTGGTGGTGGGGGTGGTGGTGGAGGTAGTGGGGGTG
>CAUDMG010003165.1:652500-700000 GCA_958450375.1 Homarus gammarus | reverse complement strand
GAGTTAGTGGTCTGGGGGTGTAAGGTAGAGGCCGTGGGGGAGAGGTAGAAGCCGTGAACGTGAGGTAGAGGCCGTGGACGTGATTTAGAGGCCATAGACGCGAGGTAGAGGCCGGAGGTAAGAGCGTGATATGAATAACATTATATGCATCAGTCTTTTGCTGAGTTGTTGGTTAATATTTTTTGTGTGGGAGAAAACGCGGTCTGGTTGACAGGTTAAGTTAGGTTAAGTTTGGTTAGAGTAGGTTAGGTTAGGTTTGGTTAGGTTAGGTTAGGTTAGGTTAGGTTAGGTTAGGTTAGGTTAGGTTAGGTTATAATAAGTATGGGATAGTGTCCTGTGTGTTAATGTGTCACGGGAGTCCTGCAATGACCCTTCACTTGGATGGTCTCGGTGCTAGTAGGATCATATTAGAGTCCTTGGAGGCATCCTTATGTCCTCCAGGGCTCCAGTTATCCCACAAAAGTCCTGGTAATATCCTGCAGTTGTCTCTCGTGATCCTGATTGTCTCACTAAAGTCTGTAAAGGATCCCTAAGTTATATATGTGTGTGGTCAGATCCTCTCTCTCTCTCTCTCTCTCTCTCTCTCTCTCTCTCTCTCTGTCTCTCTCTCTCTCTCTCTCTCTCTCTGTCTCTCTCTCTCTCTCTCTCTCTTTTTGTTTTTCTCACTATCGCGATTTAGTTGAGGGATTCTTAAATATTCTTCCCACTTGTATCCTAGACTATGGAAGGATCTCAATTTCCACCGTAAAAGCTATAGATTAATCCTTAATTTCAACTCCTTTAAAACCTTACTGTCCCACAAAACTTCCTATTATCCCACAAAGTCCTACAAAGAAGCTTATCTATCCCACAATATACATCCTTCAATACAAGAACATCCTTCCCCTATCACCCCATCCTTACGTCGCTCCATAGGACTCGAGTAAAATAATCACTTCCTTTGAATGCTCTCACTTCCACTACCAACCACTTCTACCACCACCACCACCACCAACCACCACTACCACGACCACCACCACCAACCACCACTACCACGACCAACCACCACTACCACGACCACCACCACCACTACCACGACCACAACTACCACCACCACTACCACCACCACTACCACCAACCACCACTACCACCAACCACCACTACCACGACCAACCACCACTACCACGACTACCACCACCACTACCACCACCACCACTACTACCACCACCACTACCACCACCACCACTACCACCACCACCACTACCACCACCAACCACCACTATCACTGACAATACTATTCCCACCACTACTCCCAACACTACCACAACTACCACAACTACCACTTTTACCAGCCGAGTCACAGCAAAGAAGAACAAGAAGGCAATAGCAGTCGTCACGTGATTCTCTTCCTCTCTCGCAAGTTATTAGCCAAAGTTTGTGTACGACTGCACCCATCCAGCGGCCTTAACTTTTCCCTTGGCTGTGATATCCTGATTACTGTGTGTGTGTGTGTGTGTGTTATCTCGTGAAGCAGCAACTAGGATTAGATTAACTTATATTAGCTATTGAGGAGGAAGGATACAAGAAGAAGAAGAAGAACCTCCACCCACTCCACACATCCTCCACCTCCACCCACTCAAACACAGCCTCCACCCACTCTACACATCCTCCACCCACTCCACACATCCTCCACCTCCATCCACTCCACACATCCTCCACCCACTTCACACATCCTCCACCCACTCCACACATCCTCCACCTCCAACCACTCCACACATCCTCCACCCACTTCACACATCCTCCACCCACTTCACATATCCTCCACCCACTTCACATATCCTCCACCTCCACCCACTTCACACATCCTCCACCCACTTCACACATCCTCCACCCACTTCACATATCCTCCACCTCCACCCACTTCACATATCCTCCACCTCCACCCACTCCACACAGCCTCCACTTCCTCATCTTGTTGTGGTCTGCCAGGAGTTGACATCTTAGAGTGAGTGAGTTTTGAGTTACGAGTTCCTTCTTTTATTTATTTACGTCGAGTAGTTCTTCTGTCCCCACCCCCTCCAAAACCCCCTCCCCCATTCCCCTCTCTCACCCTCTTCCCCCCCTCTCAAACCACCTCCCCCTCTCAAACCACCTCCCCCTCCTCTTTTGTTGACGTGCGTGTAGGAACAGGGAAGTGGGGACTGGAGAAGAGAAGTTGTGGTGGAGGAGGGGTGGAAGGAGGTGGGGGTGGAGGCAGAGGAGAGGAGAGGGTGGGAGGAAGTGACGGGGTGGAAGGAAGTGACGGGGTGGAAGGAAGTGAGGGGTGGAAGGAAGTGACGGGGTGGAAGGAAGTGACGGGGTGGAAGGAAGTGACGGGGTGGAAGGAAGTGCCGGGGTGGAAGGAAGTGCCGGGGTGGAAGGAAGTGAGGGAGTGGAAGGAAGTGAGGGAGTAGAAGGAAGTGACAGGGTGGAAGGAAGTGAGTGAGTGGAGGTGGAGGGAGGTGAGGGGGGTGGAGGTAGAGGGGGGGGAGAGGATGGGAGGGAGTGTAGCTGTAGAGATAGAGAGAGGGGGGTGAGGGGATGGGAGTGGAATGAGGTATCCCACACCTCACTGTCCCACCTCACCCTACCTCACCGCCCTGCCCCGCCTCGGGATGTACAGACGAACTGCCACGGAAATCAACATAATTGGCCGGATATGAGAGATTCAGCTGGCCCGTGTGTCTCCTTGTTCCCCCATCCCTCCCCCCCTCTCTCCCCCCCTCCCTCTCTCTCACCCTCACCTCCATCCTCCTAGTTCCAGAAACACCCTCCCTTCCCCCATCCTTCCTCCCTCACCTTCATCTTACCTCCAACAACCCTCCCTCCCATCCAACAACCCTCCCTCACCTACAACAACCCCCCTCACCTCCAACAACCCTCCCTCCCCTCCAACAACCCTCCCTCCCCTCCAACAACCCTCCCTCACCTAAAACAACCCTCCCTCCCCTCCAACAATCCTCCCTCCCCTCCAACAATCCTCCCTCCCCTCCAACAACCCTCCCTCCCCTCCAACAACCCTCCCTCCCCTCCAGCAACCCCCCCTCACCTCCAACAACCCTCCCTCCCCTCCAACAACCCCCTCACCTCCAACAACCCCCCTCCCCTCCAAAACCCTCCCTCCCCTCCAACAACCCTCCCTCCCCTCCAACAACCCCCCTCACCTCCAACAACCCTCCCTCCCCTCCAACAACCCTCCCTCCCCTCCAACAACCCTCCCTCCCCTCCAACAACCCCCCCTCCCCTCCAAAACCCTCCCTCACCTCCAGTACTCACAAGCCATCCACATTACTCAAGAGCTTCATGATATACAAGAGACTCCTACATCCTATTACCCCAGACAGAATCCTATACCTCTATATACCGGACTGAGCTGAATCCTTCCCTCTATATACCGGACTGAACTGAATCCTTCCCTCTATATACCGGATTGAACTGAATCCTTCCCTCTATATACCGGACTGAACTGAATCCTTCCCTCTATATAACGGATTGAACTGAATCCTTCCCTCTATATACCGGATTGAACTGAATCTTCCCTCTATATAACGGACTGAACTGAATCCTTCCCTCTGTATAACGGACTGAACTGAATCCTTCCCTCTGTATAACGGACTGAACTGAATCCTTCCCTCGATATAACGGACTGAACTGATTTCTTCTCTCTGTATAACGAACTGAACTGAATCCTTCCCTCTGTATACCGGACTGAACTGAATCCTTCCCTCTATATAACGGACTGAACTGATTTCTTCTCTCTGTATAACGAACTGAACTGAATCCTTCCATATATATGACGGACTGAACTGAATCCTTCCCTCTGTATAACGTACTAAACTGAACCCTTCCCTCTGTATATCGGACTGAACTGAATCTTTCCCTCTGTATAACGGACCGAACTGAATCCTTCCCTCTGTATACCGGACTAAATCCTCCCTCTATATTCCGAACAAAACCTTGTTATGTTCTCCCCCCCCTCAGCCCCCTACCCCAGCCTCTACCTCCCCCCACCCCACTCCTCCTCCGCCCCTCTCCCCCCGCCCTACCTCGCCTCCCCTCCTCCCCCCCGCCACAGTGCCAGTCCACTAAATTTCCAGGAAATACATATGATAACATTGGCGATACTTAGAGATAGTTGACTGTAATTTCCCGAGCTGTGGCGTTGTGAGGCCTCTTGTTATTACTCTTGTTACTCTTGACTCTTATTCTTGACTCTTGCTCTTGTTTCTTTTACTCTTAACACTTGTTTAACCTTACTCTCCTGACTCTTACTTTTAATACTCTTTAATTTTTACTCTTTTTTTCCTTTTCTCTCTTCACTCGTTACTTAGTCTCTTTACTCTTGATACACGTAACTCTTACTCTTGTTACTCTTGTCTCAACCTCTCTTTTTAACTTTCCTCTTGTGTGTAAGACTGTCCCATGTGTGAGCGTCCTGCGGCATCGGGTGACCACACGAGTAAACGCGCTACCTTGGTGTAGCGGATAAACATACGTGTTTTCTTTTATTTGTCCAACGTAGACGAGTGAAGCGTTCGCGAGCGACTAGGAAGCGGGAACTAGACGCGCGACCTGGAAGCAGGAATCAAATATTTTGATCGCCGCTTCCTCAGTCGCGCGAGTCCTTGCATTCAACACCAAAACTAAAGAAGGTTATACATTCATTTTCCAGCTTCATCTTGCCCCAAAATAGATCCTTGTGGATTATTGAAGTAGCTGCAGCATGTTTCTCTTCAGTTCTTTGAAGAAGAATGTGAAGCATTATTTATTCTAGAGGGTGCTGTGTTTTCTTAACTGTACGTTCTTAAATTGCTTATTACTTTGCGTCCAGACCCTCAGTGTCAATGATGTTATGGAAAAGTGTAGCACATTTTACAATGTCATCAGCAGTATATATCTTAGTTTCAATAACTTTATTTAAAATTTTTTCATTTACTTGTACAAATTCCAAATGCACACTGTACAACACGCCTGGCATGTGACAATCTGTAATTAAAAATTATTTGTCTTTGTTCAGAGTAATCCTAGGATAGGGGTCCAACACAGAGTGCGTAGGCCTCGTCCCCAGTCAGGATACTTTTTGGTGTACTCCTGAAACTTCTTTGGATCTTGGCAAAGTTCCTTATAGAGATGGTGAAGTTCACCTACAGTACTTCCGTCCTCCTCTGATGTATGGGATGTTTTTTCTTGGGCACCTCTGCAGGTAAACCACGTTAAAAAACATTACTTTCTAAAAGTACCAGCAAACGTCTGCGCTGTGTAGACGGTATGTTTACGCTGACAGACACTGGCAGGTGGGACACAGATCGCTTTGGAAAGGAGGTTGCGCGTCTACGCCCTGGTCGCTTAATGCCGCAGGACGCTCGCACATGGGACATAGCTGAAGTCTTGTAATTTTATCTTGTCGTGTGTGTGTGTGTGTGTGTGTGTGTGTGGGGCGACCTGTGGTATAATGGCCAGCACGCTCGCCTCGCAAGCGAGTGGACCCGGGTTCGATAACCGGGCAAGGTGAAACTATGGGCAAGTTTCTTTACGCCATTTGCCTCTCTCTACCCAGCAGTAATTAGGAACCTGGATGTTATTGAATTGCTGGTTGTGTTTCGGGGTAATGGTTAGCCAGTGCAGTTGGCGAGTTGTCCGGTCTTCTCGGAGTAGTCCTTGACACTGGGTCACTCAGCTCGTTAATTTAGGGTGTGGCTGTTGTGTTGGCGACAGCTTCAACATCTTAAACAAATTCACGCCTAGGTTGTCCTTGGGTCCTTGGACAGCTCTCTCTAAGTTTGGTGTCCCCCAAATTTTCTTAAGATACTCAAGAGCTCCCATGAGGACATGCAAGCATGCGTACTCGCAAGGGGCTTCAAGTCCAAAACCTTTAGTGTTGAGGTCGGTGTTAAACAGGGATGCGTTCTGGCTCCCGTCATCTTCAATATCTACCTCACAGCAGCGACCCTGATCAGCCATAACTCCATGAACGACGATGACGGCGTGAAAATCCAATTCCGCTTGGACGGCATTTTGGCAATTTTTTTTTTACTGGGTTTAGCCCACCCGGGTACAGGTCAGTCACTGACCCACATCGGGACCTGGGGGGGGGGGGGCGAAAATTTAATAATAATAATAATAATAATAATAATAATAATAATAATAATAATAATAATAATTATTATTATTATTATTATTATTATTATTATTATTATTAAGACATAAAAATGAGAAAAAAAAGATCGAGAGTGAGAAACAATATATGTATGTTGTGTTGTTAATAGTAAGAGACACAACTGAGACCCTGCAATTGTGTGTAAATGAGGCAGAAAGTCAGATCAGCAACCTGGGACTTGGTCACAATTTTTGTGATGCCATATGGCAGCAGGGTCTACCATCAGACAACACATTATGCTTCCAATATCTTCCCAGGCAGTAGTACCTCCCTATTTGATAGCTGCCTACTACCTCTGCCACCTTCAGGCAATAACAAAAACATCGACCTCTCACCTCCTGGAGCTCCAATATGCTGACGACAGAGCGCTCGTTGTTCACTCCCCAGATGCCCTCCTACACAGTCTCTCGATTGTCTCCGCAATATATCAGGCCATCGGACTAAAAATAACATCCCCAAAAACAGAGATAATTACTTAACACAGAGGCACAGACCCATCACCTGCATTCCTGGTCAACGGAAAGCCTGCAAACAAGTCGAACATTTTACCTCCCTCAGTAGCGTTCTTACTCCCAAGGACAACATCGACGAGGAGATTCAGGCTCTGATCCATCATCCAGCTGCCTCCTTTGGTCGTCTGCGCGTCAGAGTGTTCGATAATAACAGCCACAAAGTTACAACCACACATTCTGTTTACCAAGTTGTCTGTATTTCCACCATCTTATTTAGTTCTGAGGCGTGGATTACGTACCAAAGGCACATAAGATCTCTCGAGGCCTTCCAGCGCTTTCTTGGTCTGACCTGGCAGGATAAAGTCCCTCATACTGACATCCTCTTGCGCGGCAACACCACCAGCATAAAGGCATTTCTGGCGAAGCGGCAGTTGCAATGGACGTGACACGTCATCCACATGCTAGAGCACCGACTCCCCCGCCAGATCCTCTACGGGCAGCTGCCCGAAGCAAGCCGCAACCTTGGAGGACAATGCAAAAGGTACAAAGACCAGCTCAGAATGACGCTCAAAAAAGGTAACATTCCTTCAAAGGATCTTCAAACTACTGCATCCAACCGTCGTCTATGGCGCTCCACCTGTACCCATGGCGTCAAACATCTCGAGAACGAGCGTAATAGGACCAGATATGCACGTAGGGAAAGGAGACACAATCACACTCCCAGAGACCTCCTACCCAACCCGGAGCTGTTCTGCCCAATGCGTGATAGGGTCTGTGGGTCACGGATTGGACTCCACAGCCACATCCAGTGGCACCGCCGACAGCATCCATAGTTCACCACTCAACATCATCATCGACATCATAATGAAGCAAAGTCGTCGTCGGCCACGACTTACAGCCGAAGGCAAGCACTTAAATGTGTGTCTGTTAGCTATTTCTTAAAGCTATATCTGTTACACGGGTCTCGTTAATTACTTGTGGTTATGACTCATTAGCTCTAATCATCTACTACACTACCATCTACACTACACTATCAGCTACACTACACCCACTACAGTATCATTTACACTACACCCACTACAGTATCATTTACACTACACTATCAGCTACACTACACCCACTACACTGTCATCTACACTACACCCACTACACTATCATCTACACTACACCCACTACACTATCATCTACACTACACCCACTACACTGTCATCTACACTACACCCACTACACTATCAACTACACTACACCCACTACACTGTCATCTACACTGCACCCACAACACTATCATCTACACTACACCCACTACACTATCATCTACACGACACCCACTACACTATCATCTACACTACAACCACTACACTATCATCTACACTACACCCACTACACTATCATCTACACTACACCCACTACACTATCATCTACACTACACCCACTACACTATCATCTACACTACAACCACTACACTATTATCTGCACTGTATCCCCTACACTATCATTTACACTGTATCCCTTAGACTATCATTTACACTATATCCACTACACTATCACCCACACAACACCCATTACACTATTATCTACACTATATCTACTACACTATCACCTACACTACACCCATTACACTATTATCTACACTATCATCTACACTACATCCACTACACTATCACCCACACAACACCCATTACACTATTATCTACACTATCATCTCCACTATATCCAGTACACTATCATCTCCACTATATCCTCTTCACTATCATCTACTACACTATCATCTTCACCACAGTATAGACACACACACACCATTTACTTACACTATACTCACACATGTTCACCACACAGACACACACACACATGCACTGTACAAACAGTCATTACCTCTTACTATATTGTTTACACACGTCATGACATAATTTGGGTCAAGTCAACCTCTGGGTAATGTTGTCATGCTAAACATGTCCTCCTGTAAGCGTGTGATGTACATTCTGTTCAAGATCTTCGTCGTGGTATGTTTCGCGGTAGATATCGGGTGCCTGATCTACGGTAAATATAGTGTGGATGGTGATGGTTCATTGTTCGGTTTGACGTTTATAGTAAAGGATAAAATTGCTCTTCAAAAGTCGATCAACAGGACCTTGGTAATGCTGTTAGAGTTGCTTAGCATTTGGGTCCTGGGTCAAGTGTCCGTTAAGTCATCGCTTGTTTCGCTGTTATCGTGGTTTATGTTCACCGTGACCCGCGGGGACGATGTCGGTGAGATTGCTATAAGCGTTCTGTTCCACATCGAGGTTCGTCTCCCGCTTGAGGGTCTAAAAATTTTGTCCCCCGAGACGTTTAACTGGACTGACGATAACTTGTACTGGTGGTGGTGCATGAAGACTTTCTTTTACGCCCTGGTACAAGTTATCTTGTCCTACGTTGAGGGTGGTGAAGATGGTGAAGACGAAGATGGTGAAGACGAAGATGGTGATAATCTTCATTATCTTCATGATGTTGAGTTACCATCTCGGCAAAACCCTTCAGAAGTCTACGTGGGGTCCATCGAGACAATAGACCTTGAGACCATGCACCTCCAGAACAGGCCCCTCCAGGCCTTGCCCCTCCAGACCTAGTCCCTGCAGACCATACCTCTCCAGACCTTGCCCTTCCAGGCAGAACCCACTCAGACGACGCCAACAGTTGAGTCGCTGCCCTCCACGTCTTCGGCAATCGTCCACATCTCATCAACAAATGAACTGGAGGCGATGAGCGGGCCTCAGGTGCGCCACCCATGGAAGACGTGGGTAAAGGGTGTTTGGACTGTCACGAAACAGTCTGTCCAGAAGGCAGCATTGAAGCGCATAGCTCTGATGGTGCAGCGCAAATTGCCCCTACCAGAGAGCGCATCTCGTGTGTGATTGTGTTAGTGTATTTATTTAAAAATAAAACTAGTCTTTTTTATTGCCTTTTATTAACCAATGTGTTTGGTGTATCAGGTCAGGGATTATGGAAGTGTGACCTCAATACAGGTGTGTGTGTATAGGAACAAATTTTACTCATTGCGTAAACTCTTTTTACAAAATTTCAAAACATATCGCTTTCTATTGACTTTAAAAGGAAACGAACTGTAATATGTAAATTCTAGAACATATATATTGTGTTTACAATGATTATGCACTGGCTGTTTCAGGAATGAGTTGTTTTGTATTTTTGTATGAATTCATCCCTTGGTTTATGCCTTCTGAACATCGAGTAAAAGTCAGCCATAATGTTACCACCACATGCTCCCTGAATTATCTTTTTCATGTCATCTTATTTTTTTTTCGTGTATTTACTTTTAATTAAAATATAAATTGTGATTCACTCACTTTTAACCTTGTTCCTCCTATGTCCTACATACAATTTTTTCCTAGTCTTCTAACATTATTTCCCTGTAATTATTCCATTGTTATCCTGGTCCTTGTTTATCAGTCTTCCTCTGGTAATAATGAAAATGTATATTGGGTTTTTATTTCATAGTCTATCCCTGCCCCCGTTTTGAGTTTACCTAAATCCCATTAGACTTTGTTTATTGTTTTTCTTTTTAATTTTGTAGGTTTAATCCTCACTTTCTCACTACTGGGACGAGATCTGACCCACAATCTGCCCCTGGATAAATTTTGGTTCGGGTTATTGAATTTCTGAATAATTTAATAATTAAAATGTAATATATCTGATTCCTGACACTGTTGTTTACATTATCGTGGCGGGACACCCACATGTAGAGGTGCCTAGGGTGTTGCTTAAAACATGTATTTGTTATCATCATCTTGATTTATTTACAAAAAATAACTTAATATATATCTTTTTTTATTTCTCTTAACCAACCCGTGTCGTCCTACTGCTTGCGCTACTTTCTCTTCCCCAACATTTGCGATAAAGTCACCCATTATAATCAGACCTTCATTAACCCTTTACAGAACAGCTCCACCACACTTAGGTACTTTATTTGTTCTAACACCAGATGATTTTATTCAGCTGGGAGAAACCCGTCCTCTCCTCTAAAGGGTTAAGAGTTTTACCTTGCTTAGACATAACAGTGTCTTATGCCTTATTGTAATCTTCATATAATATTTTTCCTAAGACATCATAATCACTGTTATTTGTTGGTGCATAAACCTGTATTATTACCAAGGCCATCAGTTTAGCATTAAAACTTGACTAACAAAACTCTATGACACCCCAGTATTCCTTTACACTCCTGTTCAGCTTCTGGTTAACAAGAATACCTCTCTTATACTTTTCACCACCTAGATATATGAAATAAAAATAATCACCACTAATGCTATTTGAACCTGTCCATCTTACTGCATTTAATACCAGAATATGACCGCCGCAGTCTGTTCTTTTCCCTATAAACATTTGCAAGGTTCCCCAGCCTCATATAATGTCCTCACCAACCATGTCCCTATTTTAATGTTGTTATTATTCTTAAAACTTTCTCAGTTGTGTTCTATCTTGAAAGGTTTATTTTTCTCGGACACTAATATACTTACTAGCTCTCGCTCCTCCTCCTCCACCATCAACACCACCTGGCTCTTCCTCTCTCTCACTCACCATAGCTTCTGTCTCCCCTTCCTTCTCCCCCCCCCCCTCTCACCAGAGCCCATTCTCATTACAGTCTTCCCCAGTACTTCCTTCTCCTCTCTCCATGTTTATCTCCGTATCCCCTCCCCCCCTCCTCCTTTACGAGAAAGTAAGTAGTAAAGAGGCCATATAATAGATGGTCCCTCCTCTCCCTCCTCTCTCCTTTCCTTCGCTGCGGTGACGTGAGGGGTGAATGAGGGGGGGGGGGGGAGGGGCTAGGAGAAGGGTGGCGGTAAAGGGGATCACAATGTAAAATGCGAGTCTATTGTATTTAAGGTCACTGGTGAGGCTCGCGCGCTACACTATCATCTCCACCAGTGGTTCTAAACCTTTTTACTACCACGCCCCCTCTAGGAATTGGTCCTCTCCTCTACGCCCCCCTTGCATGTATGAATAAAATTCCTTCCCAGATTTTAAAGAAAAATGAAAAATATTGTGTTTTTTGTCTCTATTGAGCATAAATTAGTGAGATACTTGACACTGCTTCTTAGCTACTAGATCTTGAATGCGTGGTTGAATGCCAGAGAGTGCACAACGAAAATCCCCTTCAACGTTCAGCCTGTTTCTGTACTGGGTCTTGACAGCAACGAGCGTGGAAAATGCAGCTTCACAAAGATACGTGGATCCGAACATAGTTAGAATCCGAAGAGCCTGATGTGAGATCAGAGGGTAAACAGGAAGGTACTTGACCCAGAACGTCTCAAGATCCAGTTCTTTGAAGTCTTCCTTAGTTGTGTAGTTGAACTTCAACTCAAGAAACTCCTCTTGCACTTCATCCGAAACATCAGCTACTTCACATTGAAATGGGTTCCTGATGAATTTCCAAGCTTCACGCTTCTCATCTATCTCTGGGAAGTATCTGATGAATTCTGTTTTCGAGTCAGCTAGATGAGTGATTATTTGTTTCTTTAACTCAGAATCAAGGTTACCGTGAATGAGAGCAGAATCCAAGTTACTAAAACTGGCTGTATTTCCCTGCTGAATTCGACACTTCCAGAGGTCGAGTTTGGCCATGAAGGTTCGAATGGTGTCGTGGTGCATGATGATGTTGATGTTTTTCCCTTGTAGGTTAAGGTTGAGAGCATTCAACGCTTCGAAGATGTCCACCAGGTAAGCTAGAGATAGCTGAAAGCCTTCAGACTGGAACTTGTCATGGAGATCTGCCTTCTGCTTCGAATCAAGAAATATTGCTACTTCTTCTCATAGTTCATAAAGCCATCCAAGCATGTTCCCCTTTGATAGCCATCGTACATTCGTGTGAAAAAGCAAGGTTTCATGTTCAGATTTAATATCCAGTACACTATCATCTGCACTACACCCACTACACTATTATCTGCACTACACCCACTACACTATCATCTACACTACACCAACTACACTATTATCTGCACTACACCCACTACACTATCATCTACACTAAACCCACTACACTATCATCTCCACTATATCCACCACACTATCATCTACACTTTATTCACTACACTATTATCTGCACTACACCCACTGCACTATCATCTCCACTACACCCACTACACTGTTATCTACACTATATCCCCTACACTATCATCTACACTACACCCACTACACTATCATCTCCACTACACTATTATCTACACTATATCCCCTACACTATCATCTCCACTACACCCACTACACTATCATCTACACTACACCCACTACACTATCATCTCCACTACACCCACTACACTATAATCTACACTATATCCACCACACTATCATCTACACTATATTCACTACACTATTATCTGCACTACACCCACTACACTATCATCTCCACTACACCCACTACACTATCATCTCCACTACACCCACTACACTATCATCTCCACTACACCCACTACACTATCATCTTCATTACCCACTACACTATCATCATCATTACACCCACTACACTATCATCTACACTACAACCACTACACTATCATCTACACTATACCCACTACACTATCATCTACACTATACCCACTACACTATTATCTACACTACATCCTCTACATTATCATCTACACTATATCCACCACACTATCATCTACACTACACCCACTCCACTATCATCTACACTACACCCACTACACTATCATCTTCACTACACCCACTACACTATCATCTACACTACAACCACTACACTATCATCTACACTACAACCACTACACTATCATCTACACGACACCCACTACACCATCATCTACACTACACCCACTGCACTATCATCTACACTACAACCACTACACTATCATCTACACTACACCCACTTCACAATCATCTCCACTACACTATAATCAACACTATCATCTACACTACATCCACTACACTATCACCTACACTACACCCATTACACTATTATCTCCACTATTATCTACACTATATCCAGTACACTATCATCTCCACTATATCCTCTTCACTATCATCTACTACACTATCATCTTCACCACAGTATAGACACACATATACCATTTACTTACACTATACTCACACATGTTCACCACACAGACACACACACACACACACACACACATGCACTGTACAAACAGTCATTACCTCTTACTATATTGTTTACACACGTCATGACATAATTTGGGTCAAATCAACCTCTGGGTAATGTTGTCATATTAAACATGTCCTCCTGTAAGCGTGTGATGTACATTCTGTTCAAGATCTTCGTCGTGGTATGTTTCGCGGTAGATATCGGGTGCCTGATCTACGGTAAATATAGGGTGGATGGTGATGGCTCATTATTCGGTTTGACGTTTATAGTAAAGGATAAAATTGCTCTTCAAAAGTCGATCAACAGGACCTTGGTAATACTGTTAGAGTTGCTTAGCATTTGGGTCCTGGGTCAAGTGTCCGGTAAATCATCGCTTGTTTCGCTGTTATCGTGGTTTGTGTTCACCGTGACCCGCGGGGACGATATCGGTGAGATTGCTATAAGCGTTCTGTTCCACATCGAGGTTCGTCTCCCGCTTGAGGGTCTAAAAATTTTGTCCCCCGAGACGTTTAACTGGACTGACGATAACTTGTACTGGTGGTGGTGCATGAAGACTTTCTTTTACGCCCTGGTACAAGTTATCTTGTCCTACGTTGAGGGTGGTGAAGATGGTGAAGACGAAGATGGTGATAATCTTCATTATCTTCATGATGTTGAGTTACCATCTCGGCAAAACCCTTCAGAAGTCTACATGGGGTCCATCGAGACCATAGACCTTGAGACCATGCACCTCCAGAACAGGCCCCTCCAGGCCTTGCCCCTCCAGACCTTGCCCCTCCAGACCTTGCCCCTCCAGACCTAGTCCCTGCAGACCATACCTCTCCAGACCTTGCCTTTCCAGGCAGAACCCACTCAGACGACGCCAACAGTTGAGTCGCTGCCCTCCACGTCTACGGCAATCGTCCACATCTCATCAACAGATGAACTGGAGGCGATGAGCGGGCCTCAGGTGCGCCACCCATGGAAGACGTGGGTAAAGGGTGTTTGGACTGTCACGAAACAGTCTGTCCAGAAGGCAGCATTGAAGCGCATAGCTCTGATGGTGCAGCGCAAATTGCCCCTACCAGAGAGCGCATCTCGTGTGTGATTGTGTTAGTGTATTTATTTAAAAATAAAACTAGTCTTTTTTATTGCCTTTTATTAACCAATGTGTTTGGTGTATCAGGTCAGGGATTATGGAAGTATGACCTCAATACAGGTGTGTGTGAATAGGAACAAATTTTACTCATTGCGTAAACTCTTTTTACAAAATTTCAAAACATATCGCTTTCTATTGACTTTAAAAGGAAACGAACTGTAATATGTAAATTCTAGAACATATATATTGTGTTTACAATGATTATGCACTGGCTGTTTCAGGAATGAGTTGTTTTGTATTTTTGTATGAATTCATCCCTTGGTTTATGCCTTCTGAACATCGAGCAAAAGTCAGCCATAATGTTACCACCACATGCTCCCTGAATTATCTTTTTCATGTCATCTTATTTTTTTTTCGTGTATTTACTTTTAATTAAAATATAAATTGTGATTCACTCACTTTTAACCTTGTTCCTCCTATGTCCTACATACAATTTTTTCCTAGTCTTTTAACATTATTTCCTTGTAATTATTCCATTGTTATCCTGGTCCTTGTTTATCAGTCTTCCTCTGGTAATAATGAAAATGTATATTGGGTTTTTATTTCATAGTCTATCCCTGCCCCCGTTTTGAGTTTACCTAAATCCCATTAGATTTTGTTTATTGTTTTTTTTTAATTTTGTAGGTTTAATCCTCACTTTCTCACTACTGGGACGAGATCTGACCCACAATCTGCCCCTGGATAAATTTTGGTTCGGGTTATTGAATTTCTGAATAATTTAATAAATAAAATGTAATATATTTGATTCCTGAGACTGTTGTTTACATTATCGTGGCGGGACACCCACATGTAGAGGTGCCTAGGGTGTTGTTTAAAACATGTATTTGTTATCATCATCTTGATTTTTTTACAAAAAATAACTTTATATATATCTTTTTTTATTTCTCTTAACCAACCCGTGTCGTCCTACTGCTTGCGCTACTTTCTCTTCCCCAACATTTGCGATAAAGTCACCCATTATAATCAGACCTTCATTAACCCTTTACAGAACAGCTCCACCACACTTAGGTACTTTATTTGTTCTAACACCAGATGATTTTATTCAGCTGGGAGAAACCCGTCCTCTCCTCTAAAGGGTTAAGAGTTGTACCTAGCTTAGACATAACGGTGTCTTATGCCTTATTGTAATCTTCATATAATATTTTTCCTTAGACATCATAATCACTGTTATTTGTTGGTGCATAAACCTGTATTATTACCAAGGCCATCAGTTTAGCATTAAAACTTGACTAACAAAACTCTATGACACCCCAGTATTCCTTTACACTCCTGTTCAGCTTCTGGTTAACAAGAATACCTCTCTTATACTTTTCACCACCTAGATATATGAAATAAAAATAATCACCACTAATGCTATTTGAAACTGTCCATCTTACTGCATTTAATACCAGAATAAGACCGCCGCAGTCTGTTCTTTTCCCTATAAACATTTGCAAGGTTCCCCAGCCTCATATAATGTCCTCACCAACCATGTCCCTATTTTAATGTTGTTATTATTCTTAAAACTTTCTCGGTTGTGTTCTATCTTGAAAGGTTTATTTTTCTCGGACACTAATATACTTACTAGCTCTCGCTCCTCCTCCTCCTCCTCTACCATCAACACCACCTGGCTCTTCCTCTCCCTCACTCAACATAGCTTCTGTCTCCCCTTCCTTCTCCCCCCCCCCCCTCTTACCAGAGCCCATTCTCATTACAGTCTTCCCCAGTATTTCCTTCTCCTCTCTCCATGTTTATCTCCGTATCCCCTCCCCCTCCTCCTTTACGAGAAAGTAAGTAGTAAAGAGGCCATATAATAGGTGGTCCCTCCTCTCCCTCCTCTCTCCTTTCCTTCGCTGCGGTGACGTGAGGGGTGAATGAGGGGGGGGGGGGAGGGGCTAGGAGAAGGGTGGCGGTAAAGGGGATCACAATGTAAAATGCGAGTCTATTGTATTTAAGGTCACTGGTGAGGCTCGCGCGCCACACTATCATCTACACCAGTGGTTCTTAACCTTTTTACTACCACGCCCCCTCTAGGAATTGGTCCTCTCCTCCACGCCCCCCTTGCATCTATGAATAAAATTCCCTCCCAGATTTTAAAGAAAAATGAAAAATATTGTGTTTTTTGTCTTTTTATTGAGCATAAATTAGTGAGATACTTGACACTGCTTCTTAGCTACTAGATCTTGAATGCGTGGTTGAATGCCAGAGAATGCACAACGAAAATCCCCTTCAACGTTCAGCCTGTTTCTGTACTTGGTCTTGACAGCAACGAGCGTGGAAAATGTAGCTTCACAAAGATACGTGGATCCGAACATAGTTAGAATCCGAAGAGCCTGATGTGAGATCAGAGGGTAAACAGGAAGGTACTTGACCCAGAACGTCTCAAGATCCAGTTCTTTGAAGTCTTCCTCAGTTGTGGAGTTCAACTTCAACTCAAGAAACTCCTCTTGCACTTCATCCGAAACATCAGCTACTTCACATTGAAATGGGTTCCTGATGAATTTCCAGGCTTCACGCCTCTCATCTATCTCTGGGAAGTATCTGATGAATTCTGTTTTCAAGTCAGTTAGATGAGTGATTATTTGTTTCTTTAACTCAGAATCAAGGTTACCGTGAATGAGAGCAGAATCCAAGTTACTAAAACTGGCTGTATTTCCCTGCTGAATTCGACACATCCAGAGGTCGAGTTTGGCCATGAAGGTTCGAATGGTGTCGTGGTGCATGATGATGTTGATGTTTTTCCCTTGTAGGTTAAGGTTGAGAGCATTCAACGCTTCGAAGATGTCCACCAGGTAAGCTAGAGATAGCTGAAAGCCTTCAGACTGGAACTTGTCATGGAGATCTGCCTTCTGGTTCGAATCAAGAAATATTGCTACTTCTTCTCATAGTTCATAAAGCCATCCAAGCATGTTCCCCTTTGATAGCCATCGTACATTCGTGTGAAAAAGCAAGGTTTCATGTTCATATTTAATATCCAGTACACTATCATCTCCACTACACCCACTACACTATTATCTGCACTACACCCACTACACTATTATCTGCACTACACCCACTACACTATCATCTACACTACACCAACTACACTATTATCTGCACTACACCCACTACACTATCATCTACACTACACCCACTACACTATCATCTCCACTACACCCACTACACTATTATCTACACTATATCCCCTACACTATCATCTACACTATATCCACCACACTATCATCTACACTTTATTCACTACACTATTATCTGCACTACACCCACTGCACTATCATCTCCACTACACCCACTACACTGTTATCTACACTATATCCCCAACACTATCATCTACACTACACCCACTACACTATCATCTCCACTACACTAGTATCTACACTATATCCCCTACACTATCATCTCCACTACACCCACTACACTATCATCTACACTACACCCACTACACTATCATCTCCACTACACCCACTACACTATAATCTACACTATATCCACCACACTATCATCTACACTATATTCACTACACTATTATCTGCACTACACCCACTACACTATCATCTCCACTACACCCACTACACTATCATCTCCACTACACCCACTACACTATCATCTTCATTACACCCACTACACTATCATCATCATTACACCCACTACACTATCATCTACACTACAACCACTACACTATCATCTACACTATACCCACTACACTCTTATCTACACTATATCCTCTACACTATCATCTACACTATATCCGCTACACTATCATCTGCACTATACCCACTACACTATTATCTACACTATATCCACTGCACTATCATCTACACTACACCCACTACACTATCATCTTCACTACACCCACTACACTATCATCTACACTACAACCACTACACTATCATCTACACTACAACCACTACACTATCATCTACACGACACCCACTACACCATCATCTACACTACACCCACTGCACTATCATCTACACTACAACCACTACACTATCATCTACACTACACCCACTTCACAATCATCTCCACTACACTATAATAAACACTATCATCTACACTACATCCACTACACTATCACCTACACTACACCCATTACACTATTATCTACACTATCATCTCCACTATATCCAGTACACTATCATCTCCACTATATCCTCTTCACTATCATCTACTACGCTATCATCTTCACCACAGTATAGACACACACATACTATTTACTTACACTATACTCACACATGTTCACCACACACACACACACACACACACACATGCACTGTACAAACAGTCATTACCTCTTACTATATTGTTTACACACGTCATGACATAATTTGGGTCAAGTCAACCTCTGGGTAATGTTGTCATGTTAAACATGTCCTCCTGTAAGCGTGTGATGTACATTCTGTTCAAGATCTTCGTCGTGGTATGTTTCGCGGTAGATATCGGGTGCCTGATCTACGGTAAATATAGGGTGGATGGTGATGGCTCATTATTCGGTGTGACGTTTATAATAAAGGATAAAATTGCTCTTCAAAAGTCGATCAACAGGACCTTGGTAATACTGTTAGAGTTGCTTAGCATTTGGGTCCTGGGTCAAGTGTCCGGTAAATCATCGCTTGTTTCGCTGTTATCATGGTTTGTGTTCACCGTGACCCGCGGGGACGATATCGGTGAGATTGCTATAAGCGTTCTGTTCCACATCGAGGTTCGTCTCCCGCTTGAGGGTCTAAAAATTTTGTCCCCCGAGACGTTTAACTGGACTGACGATAACTTGTACTGGTGGTGGTGCATGAAGACTTTCTTTTACGTCCTGGTACAAGTTATCTTCTCCTACGTTGAGGGTGGTGAAGATGGTGAAGACGAAGATGGTGATGACGAAGATGGTTAGGACGAAGATGGTGAAGACGAAGATGGTGATAATCTTCATTATCTTCATGATGTTGAGTTACCATCTCGGCAAAACCCTTCAGAAGTCTCCGTGGGGTCCATCGAGACTATAGACCTTGAGACCATGCACCTCCAGAACAGGCGTCTCCAGACCTTGCCCCTCCAGATCTAGTCCCTGCAGACCATACCTCTCCAGACCTTGCCCTTCCAGGCAGAACCCATTCAGACGACGCCAACAGTTGAGTCGCTGCCCTCCACGTCTACGGCAATCGTCCACATCTCATCAACAGATGAACTGGAGGCGATGAGCGGGCCTCAGGTGCGCCACCCATGGAAGACGTGGGTAAAGGGTGTTTGGACTGTCACGAAACAGTCTGTCCAGAAGGCAGCATTGAAGCGCATAGCTCTGATGGTGCAGCGCAAATTGCCCCTACCAGAGAGCGCATCTCGTGTGTGATAGTGTTAGTGTATTTATTTAAAAATAAAACTAGTCTTTTTTATTGCCTTTTATTAACCAATGTGTTTGGTGTATCAGGTCAGGGATTATGGAAGTGTGACCTCAATACAGGTGTGTGTGTATAGGAACAAATTTTACTCATTGCGTAAATTATTTTTACAAAATTTCAAAACATATCGCTTTCTATTGACTTTAAAAGGAAACGAACTGTAATATGTAAATTATAGAACATATATATTGTGTTTACAATGATTATGCACTGGCTGTTTCAGGAATGAGTCTCTCTCTCTCTCTCTCTCTCTCTCTCTCTCTCTCTCTCTCTCTCTCTCTCTCTCTCTCACACCTTATTAGTCCTCTTCTTCTTCCACTTCCCATTGAACACATATACCCTCGAACTCTCTTCTTCTCCTCCTCCTCCCCTCTCCTCATCTTCCTTTCCCTCTCTCCTCCTCTATTGTTTCCTTTAACATCCATATTCGGTTCCTCCTCCCTTTAATTATCACACCTTCCCTATGTATTGTATTTCGTCTTCTTTCTTTCTCTGTCCCTCTCCTTCTCCTCCTCTTCCCCCCTCCTCCTTCTCCTTTCTATAAACGAATGGAAAATAGTAGAAACATATAATAGAATAAATGAAAATAAGGAAAAAGTAAAATAATTGTGAAAAAAAACAATTATTAAATGAAAAGAGAAAATAATGATGATAATAATAATAATATAATGAAATAAGAAGAGACAAGTTATAGAATAATAGTCATAGATAATAGACAAACTGAGAAATGAATCTTGGCTCACACCTCTCTGTCTGTCTGTCTGTCTGTCAGTCACTCTGTCTGTCTGTCTGTTCGTTGTGATTACCTTCTCGAGTAGCTGTGAATTTTTAATGATATTTTTAGAGGTACCTGGTCGTTAGCTGCTTTTACCTGGTTGTTAGCTGGGGTTATATGGTCGTTAGCTGGGTTTACCTGGTCTTTAGCTGGGGTTACCTGGTTTACAGCTGTGGTTATTTGGTCGTTAGCTGGGGTTACCTGGCCGTTAGCTGGGATTCCCTGATCGTTAGCTGGGGTTGCATGGTCGTTATCTGGGGGTTACCTGATCGTTAGCTGGGGCTACCTGAGTATTAAATGGGGTTACCTGATCGTTAGCTGGGGTTACCTGGTCTTTTAGCTGTGATAGTCTTGGCCTCCTCGCCTGTGTTTCTCAAGGACTTTATCTATAATTGCTTGGTCATTAAACTACCCGTTCATTTCCTGTATGTATGTATGTATGTATGTATGTAGAAACGGTGAATCGTGTCATCACCGGCGGTCACACTTGCTTAAACGAGTTAGTGTAGTGATGGGGAGTGGTTGAGTCATTAAGGGGAAAAGTTAGCCAATGATGGGTGATTCTTTCTCCTTAACAACTGATTCTTGGAGGTGATTCGTGGTTAATTGATTCTCTTCTATTAATGTTTTTGTTTTTCTATGAGTGTATCTAAAGGCGGGGAGGAAGTGAGGGAAGATATTGCATGTTATTATTATTATTGTCTTTTTATTATTTTCAAAGTTAATATAATCAGTTGATGAAGACTATTGTGTGTGTGGGGGTGGGTTGTGTGTGTGGGGGTTGTGTGTGTGGGTTTGTGTGAGGGGGGTTGTGTGTGTGGGGTTGTGTGTGGGGGTTGTAATAATAATAATAATAATTAACGGTTTATTGAAAGAGCTTGGGTGGGTTTGTGTGAGGGGGGTTGTGTGTGTGGGTTTGTGTGAGGGGGTTGTGTGTGTGGGTTTGTGTGAGGGGGTTGTGTGTGTGGGTTTGTGTGAGGGGGGTTGTGTGTGGGGGTTTGTGTGAGGGGGGGTTGTGTGTGGGGGTTTGTGTGTGGGGGTTTGTGTGTGTGGGTTTGTGTGAGGGGGGTTGTGTGTGGGGGTTTGTGTGTGGGGGGTTGTATGTGTGTGGGTTTGTGTGAGGGGGGTTGTGTGTGGGGGTTTGTGTGTGGGGGGGTTGTATGTGTGGGGGTTTGTGTGTGTGGGGGTTTGGGTGTGTGGGGGTTGTGTGAGTATATATATATATGCTGATAACCTTGTGGTTATCAGCATATACCTAGATCACGCGCACATACAGTGATTTACTTGCATATATATATATATATATATATATATATAAAACAAAGAAGTCTGTCTGTGTGTCCGCACGAGAATCTCGGAAACTACTTTACCGATCTGTAGTGATGATGGATGGTGTTATATGTCGTGATGATAGATGGTGTTATATGTAGTGATGATGGATGGTGTTATATGTAGTGATGATGGATGATGTTATATGTAGTGTTGATGGGTGGTGTTATATGTAGTGATGATGGATAGTGTTATATGTCGTGATGATGGATGATGTTATATGTAGTGATGATGGATGGTGTTATATGTAGTGATGATGGATGGTGTTATATGTAGTGATGATGGATGATGTTATATGTGGTGATGATGGATGATGTTATATGTAGTGATGATGGATAGTGTTATATGTCGTGATGATGGATGATGTTATATGTAGTGATGATGGATGGTGTTATATGTAGTGATGATGGATGGTGTTATATGTAGTGATGATGGATGATGTTATATGTAGTGATGATGGGTGGTGTTATATGTAGTGATGATGGATGGTGTTATATGTGGTGATGATGGATGATGTTATATGTAGTGATGATGGATGGTGTTATATGTAGTGATGATGGATGGTGTTATATGTAGTGATGATGGATGATGTTATATGTAGTGATGATGGATGGTGTTATATGTAGTGATGATGGATGGTGTTATATGTGGTGATGATGGATGATGTGGTGATGATGGATGATGTTATATGTGGCAATGATGGATGGTGTTATATGTAGTGATGATGGATGGTGTTATATGTAGTGATGATTATACAATAAAATAATAACAGTTTTATGCTAAAAATGCTACTTTGCTGTACCGTTGTAGTGAAAAACATAGTGGAGCTTACATACACATTTAATGAACTATTGATGGAAGAAGAAGTTTTGGGGACTGAACAGTGAGACAATGTGGAGCCTCCCGGAGGGTGGAGTCCTACCATGGCCTAGCGAATGAGCCGCCCGAAGGGAGGCGTTTCTGCAAGTGTGTGAATAAGGAATACATTTTAGTGGGTCTACGAATACACATACACACACACACACACACTACTACTACTTTGCTGTCACTCGGAATCGAGTATGACGATCATCCAGCTCTGAGACAAAGATATGAGTTATTAGGGATGTCACCTTCATTGGTGAGTTTTGAAGTGACTAAAGAGGCCGATACGGGACACGACAGAGTTGTTCACAGATGTTGCACATGTGGAGGGCTACATCTAGTGCGGGAGGGGCGGCGACAGCATCTTTCCGGCGTTGGCGCTTGTCTGCTTCGGTTTGCAGTCGGGCTAACTCGAAAGTATTGACGGCTTCTAGTGTGGTACTCACACACACAACCCCAACCCCACATACAACCCCCCCCCACACACACACACTACCACCCACACACACACACACACAACCACCCACACATACTACCACCCACACACACACACACTACCACCCACACCCACACACACTACCACCCACACCCACACACACTACCACCCACCCACACACTACCACCCACCCACACACTACCACACACACACACACACACACTACCACCCACACATACTACCACCCACACACACACACACTACCACCCACACATACTACCACCCACACACACACACACACTACCACCCACACACACCCACACACACACACACACACACAACCACCCACACATACTACCACCCACACACACACACACTACCACCCACACACACCCACACTACCACCCACCCACACACACACACACACACACACACACACACACACAACCACCCATACACGCTACCACCCACACACACACACACACACACACACACACACACATTAAATTCCCCTCCACCAAAAAAAAAATAGTGTCAATATTTTGCACCTCTAACTGATCCATTAATGTGTCCTTCTATAGACCTCCCCATTTTGCGTTGATGTTTCGCTCTGATGACGATAATAATCCCGCTGGTCAAACACTGTGTTGTGCAAATGTCAACAACACACTGAGAGAGTATATTTCCCAAGTGGCTCGAGAGGGGGGAGTGGGGGGTGAGGTGGGTGGGGGAAGAGGGAAGGAAAAGTTGTGGGGGTGAGGGTAGGGGAGTGGGCGGTAGGGATGTGGAGGGACAAGTGGAGGGAGGCTGGAAGGAGGGGAGAGAGAGAGAGAGAGAGAGAGAGAGAGAGAGAGAGAGAGAGAGAGAGTATATGATTCAAAGCCCTGTATAAGCTACGAGAGTTTTGTATAATCCGGAGTGTATGACCACCTGAGCTCTGTATAAATCATCGTGTAGAAGACCAGACCAGAACACACAAGAATTGTATGAACCCAAACCTTTTCTTCCCTCTCCCTCCCTCTCTCCCTTCCTTTCTTTCTCCCTTTCTATTTCCCTCCTTCCCTCTCCCTCTCCCTCCCTTCCTCCCTCCTTCTCTTTCCCTCTCCATTTCCCTACTCTTTCCTTCCTCTCCCTATCCCTCTCCCTCCCTCCCTCCCTCCCCCTCTCCCTCCCTCCCTCCCTCCCTTAAGCCTGCTAACGTATATGATCAGAGCTCAGTAAACAGCCATGGGGGACGGTGTAGCCCTCAAGCGGTCGTAACAGCCCTTAAGGGGGGGGGGGTGAGGGGGGAAATATGCTAGGTGGAAACAGGGATCTCATTGTTGATGTTGTGGCCCAGGTAATTAGGGCTGGATCTACCTGGCAGAGTGACGATTCTATTGATTACACCTGCGGAGTCAATGTTTGCATTGTTAAGTTACTCTAATGGGAAGGGGGACAGGGGGAAAGGTGTGGGAGGGGGGTGTGTGTTGGTTTGTGAGCCGAGAAGGAAGGGGGAGGCGAGGGGGGGGGGGGAGAGGGTTGATGTTGTTTTTGGTGTGTGAGGCGAGGGAGGATGTGGGGAACAAAGGGACGGGACGGAATGGGGTGGGATGAGATAGGGGGAAGGGGATGGGGATGGAATAGGAGAAGAAAAAAGAGGGGGGGGGAGATAGAGAGATAGATGGGGAGGGGAAGTGAGAGAGATATGAGATAGATAATGAGAAAGAAAATAGCAAATATAAAAAAATATATATCTGTCTGTCTTTGAGTGTATCTCTCTGTCTGACTGTCTCATAATCTGTCTGTATGTACGCATGTCTACATATATTTACATACATACACCAATGGCTTTCAGCTTTTGAGGAGAGGAGGGGAGGGGAGGAGGGGAGGGGAGGGGAGGGGGGGTGTTTTGAGACCCCCCCTCCCCCTCCAACTGACCACTCTCTTCACGGGACAATATTCCCTACAGCCAGGTTTTAATCTACGTATGATGGCTTTGCTTTGATAACTTGATGAGGCTGTATTGAACCGATGAGAGACAAATATGTATAGTATGTGTTTTATATGTGTATTATGGTCTTATTATGGTTTTAATACATACATATATACATGAACTAGGGCTGGGGAGATACCAGTGGTTGGGTATCTCGGCCATTGGTTCACTATAGGTTGGCTGCCACCACCACCTGTGCTCCCGCCCCTTCGTGTGGTCAGTGTGTGGATATTACTCTCTGGTCTCTTGTGGTCTTTACTGATAAAAAAAAAACCTTGGAGATAGTTTTTTGTGGTTTAATGATAAGAACACCCGTTGATTGCCTTTTGTGGGTTTAATGATGAAAAATACCTGTAATTGGACTTTTGTGGGTTTACTAATTAAAACAACACCTGTAGATCGAATTTGTGGGTTTAATGAAGGAAAAAACACCTGTACATTGACTTTTGTGGGTTAACTAATTAAAACCACACCTGTAGATCGACTTTTGTGGGTTTATATATTAAAAGACACCTGACTTTACCTGCATGGAGAGGCGAGAAGACACGGGAGGCTCCATCTCGAGATAAAAGCATAACCATAACTTCATTATCTTCATGACATATTGAAGCAAGAACTTAGCTGTGTGCATGTAACTTCACTAACTTCATGATCAGTATTTTTAGCTGCATAATCACTTTATTTAGCTTCGATTACTAACTTCATAACATATAGAAGTAAATTAGCTGTGGAAGATCAAGAACAGGTGTGTGTGTGTGTGTGTGTGTGTGTCTGTGTGTGTGTGTGTGTGTGTGTTAAGATTCACCTCCAATTTACGGAGTTAAAATAAATAAAAAGCTGTTTATTAAGACAAATATAAATGGAGGTCTTTCAATGTGGTGTTTGGGATGGTGGAAGAGAGATGTTTGTGAGCTCGTTAATATTTATATTCTCTCTCTTCCTTCTTTTGTTCCTTATTCCCCTCTTTCTTTTCTTTAGTTGCTTCTTTTCTTTTTCTGTTACTTCATTTCCTTTTTTCTTCTGTTTCTTCTTTCGTCTTTTCTCTTGTTCATTCTCTTCTTCTTCCTTCTTCCTGTTATTTTTCTTGTTTTCTTCTTCTCCTGTTCCTTCTCTTCCTTCTTACCTCCCTGTTCGGTCTCTTCCTTCTTACCTCCCTGTTCGGTCTCTTCCTCATTTTCCTTCTTTATTTACATCTCTCTCTTCTCCTCTTTCTTCTTCTCCTCTTCCTGTCCTATCCTCTTTTCCCTCCTCCTTAACCTACTCCTATCTCTCCTTTTCCTCTCCTCTTCTTCTTGTTTCTCTTCCTCTTCCTTCTCTCGTTCTCCCTTTCACTCTCATCATCTTCCTCCTCTCTTCCTATTCCTTCCCATTCCACTGAACAGACAGACAGACAGACAGACAGACAGACAGACAGATCTCTAACCAATACTGCTGAAAAAAAACCCACACACACACACACACACACACACACACACACACACACACACACACACACAGTATATATAATAAGTACAAGGGGCGATGGTTGTAATGACCAGACGTTATTAATTACAGCGTCAGGAAGTATTATTAATTAAGGCTCAGGTGTGATGACGGTCCCTGTTCGTGATGGCTGACTTATTGTGCTTATTCTGTGTCTGTCTGTCTGTCTGTCTGTCTGTCTCTTTGTCTATGTCTGTCTGTCTGTCTCTTTGTCTATGTCTGTCTGTCTGTCTCTCTTTCCCTCTCTCTCGTAAAAGTTAGGTAAGATGTAATCAACTTTTGTCTCTGATGCCATAAAGTTATTTATTTCTTTATGGCCTGAGAGAGAGAGAGAGAGAGAGAGAGAGAGAGAGATGAAACACGTATAGGATATCAGTGATAGGGAGTGAGTGACCAGGTGCAGGAGACCACCCTCGCCACCTGACACACCCACCAGCTGCTGACACACCCACCACCACCAGCTGACACCCTTACACCCCCCCCACCCTCTCCCTCCCCCCCTCCCCCGACCTGACACATGCAGACGAGAGAAGTGGTGAATCAGCGACCCCCCCCCCCTCCCTCCCCTCACACACACACACACACACACACTCACACGCACACACATACGCGACTTTTTAATACGAATTTTCTTTAATCCTAATATGTTGTGTTTACTTCTCATCTATGTGACCCGGACTTAATTCTGTTTAATTTTTTTTTATATATCAGGGTCATGTTCTCCTGTACCTGTTTTGTTTGTTATTGATTTGTTTATTTTTATGTTAACTGTTTATTGATGAGAGTTTGGGTTGAGGTTAGTGATGGATATTGATGTAGTGTGGTGTGGTATGTAGTGTAGTGTAGTGTGTGGTGTAGTGTGGTGACCTGCGCTATTCCGTGCTTGCTGTTGTGGTTTTATACCAGGAGAGCGCTTGCAGCCCCTCACCACCACCACCACCACACAATATCGACTCTCCTCCACACACACACACACACACACACACACACACACACACTATCGTTCCTTTATGGATCTTTAATAATAACATAGCCTCACACAAAACCCAATTTATACCCATTATTTCCTCCCCCAGTTAAGAGGTTTACCTTTGTATTTGGGAAACTGGACCAAACCTTTTACCGTATTGTGAAGTTTTTTCCTCAAACAAGTGTCGTGGCTTATATGCAATACTAAGTTAGTTGGGTAATGGGAGTAGGGGGGGAGGGGAAAGAGGGGGAGGGGAGGGAAGGGGAAGGCAGGGAGAGGGAGAGGGAATTTAGGTATTGGCGCAGTTTAGTGACTATTGGCTCAGGTGTGTACAGGTAATAATTTGGTTTGGGTGTTTTGGTTTTGTTAATTAACTTGGAGGTTTAATAATTATTCAGGTAAGTGATGCCTCCTCAATCTGGTTTATCCTGAGGTAGTCCTTTATTAAGGTATATTGCTGTAGTGGAGATATTGGGAGTGTTATTGCAGACTCTCTCTCTCTCTCTCTCTCTCTCTCTCTCTCTCTCTCTCTCTCTCTCTCTCTCTCTCTCTCCCCCTTCCCATCCCCTCCACACACCTCCTTCAATCCCTCCCTCTTCTTCTCCTGTCTTCCTCCCTTCCCCCCACCCACACACACCATCCCTTCCTCTCCCCCTCCTTCTGTCTCCCCCTCTACCCTCTCGCGCAGGTGTGGTAATTAGAACCCAGGTATAATGACTACACCAAACCCTGTGTGGATTTATTGTTGATCTATACATATTACTTATTCTTAATACATAATTATATATACCTGGGAGTGCAGAAGATCACTATGTATATTAAGCTTATGTTAAGTTCCCCCAGGTAATATACGCTTGATTTTATACCGTATACATATATGAATACCTGAGTCTGTAGTGTAGATTTTTATTATGTATTTTTCGTTTAGTTGGTGTCTATATTTTTACACGTTTATGAGGTTATTTTGGCCACGTAATATATCTCATTTTTATTAACATCTCTTAACGTAATATGATACCACTTCACCGTTTCATTTTGGTTCGTTTATTGTATTTTTCATCTATGTCAACACACGTAATAAAGGGAGGGAATATAATTAATTACTAAGTCTTATTTAATTCTTTATTTAATTCGTCCATTATTACCGTTACTTGGTTGATGTTATTATCCCTAGGCTAAGGTCGTCTGGGGATATATACATTACGTTGTCTGTTTTCATGTGTAGAATATATTTAATTTATTTTACATTGGTTATTCTGTCTGTAGAAGTGCGGTGGTCGAGTGGATACAGTGCTCGTCTTCTGTTCTATTGGTTGGTGGTTCGATCCCACGGTGCATTCAGTTCACCATGTTATAAATGGGTCCCTAGGTGGTCGAGAGTGGTACGGGGCTATGCTGCCTCTCTCTCTTTCTCTCTCTCTCTTTCGTTCTCTCTAAATTTAGCTTCACTCTCAGTACACACACACACAGAAACACACACACACACACAGAAACACACACACACATACAAACACACACACATACACACACAGACACATCTCACTGTCAGCACCAAACAAGTCCCACTCTTACCATCAGCGACAGAACGACTATCAGCAGCCCGCCCTCCCTGCCACAACCATCCCTTCGTCAGGTAGTTTCGTCAGGAGCGTGTACCGTGCGTCATAAGGCTTCCCCCATCCCCCCTCCACCTCTCCCCCTGCCCCTCCCTCCCCCCCCCCTCACAGTCGTATAATCCTCTGGTGCCCGACAAAGCCATTAAGCCGGACGTTCACAGCCGTCGTGGAGGTGCCTCGTTAAAAGTGGAGAATTTGCCTGCTGACGAAGCCCCTCCAGTAGAGTTATGTGCTAAATCTGGTTGGGCTTAGACGCTGACGGAGTAGCAGATGAGATGCATTATTATTTTTACCTGGGAACTCTTACTACTGACGGGGGAGGTGGGAGGAGGGTATAGTAGAGCCTTCATACACTCCTGACGAAGTAACTGTTGATATTCTCTGCTGGTTGTGCATCCTGAGTACCTTTGGTGGTGTATAGTGTTAGTACTCTAGGCCGAATAGTACTCTGATCTGAGGTACTTTGATGGATTATGAGTGAATTGGATATGAGGCAGGAAGTGGATGCGAGGGAGGAAGTGGATGTGAGGGAGGAGGTGGATGTGAGGGAGGAAGTGGATGCGAGGGAGGAAGTGGATGTGAGGGAGGAAGTGGATGCGTGGGAGGAAGTGGATGTGAGGGAGGAAGTGGATGTGAGGGAGGAGGTGGATGTGAGGGACGAAGTGGATGTGAGGGACGAAGTGGATGCGAGGGAGGAAGTGGATGTGAGGGAGGAAGTGGATGTGAGGGAGGAAGTGGATGCGAGGGAGGAAGTGGATGCGAGGGAGGAAGTGGATGCGAGGGAGGAAGTGGATGTGAGGGACGAAGTGGATGCGAGGCAGGAAGTGGATGTGAGGGAGGAAGTGGATGTGAGGGAGGAAGTGGATGTGAGGGAGGAAGTGGATATGAGGGAGGAAGAGGTGGAGGAGGAGACAGGAGTTACGACATAGTGATAATAGTGTGCAGGAAAGTGTCGGATATTTAACGACACACTTGAAGCAATGTATGACTTAAGTGTGTGTGTGTGTGTGTGTGTGTTTTAGTGGGATGAATTCCTACGCATGTGTCTGTATTTTTCATATAGTTTGTTTGTCTGTCTGTCTGTCTGTCTGTCTGTCTGTCTGTCTCTTCCCATATTTGTTCGACACTGTTCTCTTACTGTCTCTTGTCTCCTCGTCTCTCTCAAAACATCTCACTGTTCTCTCACCGTCTCTATCCCTGGGGGGAAGGGGAGGCGGTGGTGTAGCGGTTATGTCACTCAAACTGGTAAAACAAATGGACAAGGGATCGAATCTCCACTGTCAGGATGCTGTTGAATTTAATATCCGGCTAGAGGGAAGATCAGCCGGACTACCTCACACCCAACCGGCCGCTCATAACACACACAACCGGTTCATAGTGGAGGAGAGAGATGGGACTGTGGTATTTTATCCGGCTTGTGGTGTGGCGACGGCTGGTGAGGTTAGGTTAGGTTAGGTTACGCAAAGAAAGGAGGAGAAGTAATTGACGTTGACAAAGGGACCTACACCTCGGAGGAGCTTATCTCATCACACACACACACACACACACACACACACACACACACGCACATACACACACGTACACACACACACACACACACACACACACACGCACACACACACACACACACACCTTCCTTCATCCCCCTTCCACCCTCCCTCTTCACCCCTTCCTCTTACCCCATTACCCTCTCCCTCTTCACCCCCTCCTATCCTACTTCCTTTCACTCCCCTCAAAAAAAAATAATAATAAAAAATAAAAATATTACCTCAATCTATCAAGAAACTTAGCCATTATACCTACTTGAAGTGGGCCAAGTTTAGCAGTCCGTCAAAGACCTGTCATGGGTTGGACCTCTTTCCTACCCCTCCCCCCCCCCCTCCCTCCCCCTCCTTTCCCTCCCTCCCTCCCTCCCTCCTTTCCCTCTTTCCCTCCCTCCCTCCCTCCCTCCGTCAGTAACTTCAGCGGCCAATAAGTCATCTGTACCACGGTGGGAGGAGGGAAGGAGGGAGGGGAGGGGGAGTGGGGGAATGAAGGAGAGAGGGAAGGGAAAGGGGGAGTAGGTAGGAAGGAGAGATGAGAACAGTTAATAGGGGAGAGAAGGAGTGAAGGAAGAAGGGAAGATGGATAGAGGGTGGAGAGAGGGAGGGGTGGAAGATGTTAGAGAAGGAAGGAAGGAAGGAAGGAAGAAAGGAGTGAAGGAAGGAAGGAAGGAAGGAAGGAGGGAAGGACGACCATCTGAACACTTAAAGAAGGAAAACAAAGATAATCAATTAACACATAATGTACAAAGTTGAGTCACTGAGTGTTATGAGTCACTGGGAGCCTTTGTGTGGTAGGGCAGTTAGTCATGTGAGTCTTTGTGGTGGGTCGGTGAGTCATGTGAGTCAATATGAGTCATTCTTTTTGTGTTTTGTTGGATGGTGAGTCAGTCATCATGAGTCATAGTCCTCTCTGTTGGGTCAAGAGTCAGCTAGGAGTCAAGAGCTAAGAGTCAGCCAAGAGTCAAGAGCTAAAGAGTCAGCCAAGAGTCAAGAGCTAAAGAGTCAGCCAAGAGTCAAGAGCTAAGAGTCAGCCAAGAGTCAAGAAATAAGAGTCAGCCAAGAGTCAAGAGCTAAGAGTCAGCCAAGAGTCAAGAGATAAGGTGTCTCAGGTAGAAGGGGGATAGAGGTAGAGCTAATACTTAACAAATAGGAAAGAGAGAGAGAGAGAGAGAGAGAGAGAGAGAGAGAGAGAATACCCGATGAAAGGGGAGAGGGAAGGGTGGAATAATGGGAGGTAATTAAGAGGAGAAGCACAAGGTAGAGAGAGGAAGAGAAGGTGAGAATGAGGAAGTGAGATAATGGAGGATAAATAAGGGAAGAGGCACAGGTAGGAGAGTGGTAGAGAAGGTACGGATAAAGAGAGGATGAGGAGGAAGAGGAGATAGAATGACATAAAGAAGAAATGGGATGATAACAAGGAAGGGAAAGGAAAAATAAGTAAATAGATAGAAGAAGAAGAAGAAGAAGAAACATGTAAGACCTAAAAGAAAGAAAGAAAGAAAGAAAGAAAGAAAGAAAGAAAGAAAGAAAGAAAGAAAGAAAGAGAGAGAGAGAGAGAGAGAGAGAGAGAGAGAGAGAGAGAGAGAGTTGTTTTATCGACTTACACAACAGGTTATTAATCCAACAGGTAAAATGAATAATTAAAAAACTCGGTAAATGATAAAAAAAAAATATAAACAGTGAAATACAAACACTGGTATGATTATTATTACAAAACAGCCAACACTGCCTTCATTCCCTCCCTCCTTACCATCCCCTCCCTCCCTTCCTCCCTCCCTCCTTTCCATCCATCCATCCATCCCTCCCTGCCTCCCTCCCATCTTCCTTCCCTCACACTTTCCTCTTTCTCTTTCTCCATTCCCTCCTTCCATCTTACCCTTCCCCTACCTTTTCCTCCCTCCCTCCCTCCCTCCCTCCCTCCCTTCCATCTTCCTTCCTCGTGCCCTCCCTCCTTTCCCTCCCTCTCATATACCTGCCAGGCTAGACCAAATACCCATCTATAATTCTCTAAGGCAATCTCCCTCCCTCCCTCCCTCCCTCCCTCCCTCCCTCCCTCTCCCTCCCTCCACCCCTCCCTCCCTCCCTCCCTCCCTCCCTCCCTCCCTCCCTGCCTCCCTCTCCCTCCCTCCCTCCCTCCCTCCCTCTCCCTCCCTCCACCCCCCCCTCTCTCCGTCCCTCCCTCCCTCTCCCTCCCTCCCTCCCTCCCTCTCCCTCCCTCCACCCCTCCCTCCCTCCCTCCCCCTCCCCCCCTCTCTCCCTCCCTCCCTCCCTCCCTCCCTCTCCTTCCCTCCCTCCCTCCACCCCTCCCTCTCTCCCTCCCTCTCTCTCTCCCTCCACCTTCTGCCTCATTTACCTCGTCATCTCGTTATCATAGACGTTTAAATTATTCAAAGATTAATTAGCTACTGTTAGTCTCTCACCCCCCCCCCCCCCCCCCCCCCCCACCGCCTGACGCCCTTTGGAGATAATCTGGGTTTTGTTTCAGATTTCGCGGATTTTATTGTTTATGGCACCTGTTTGTTGCACGTATTTTATGGCACCTGTTTGTTGCACGTATTTTATGGCACCTGTTTGTTGCACGTGTTTTATGGCACCTGTTTGTCGCTCCTGTTTTAAGGGACCTGTTTGTCGCTCCTGTTTTAAGGCACCTGTTTGTCGCACTTGTTTTACTGAACTTGTGAAGAGAGAGAGAGTGAGAGAGAGAGAGAGAGAGAGAGAGAGAGAGAGAGAGAGAGAGAGAGAGAGATTACAGTCGCATCAAAACGTGATTTCTACACCCAGCGAACCGTGACTCACTTATATTAAAAACTTGGGGATATATATATATTCTCTCTCTCTCTCTCTCTCTCTCTCTCTCTCTCTCTCTCTCTCTCCTCTCATTCTCCCACTCACTCTCACTGAAGAAAAGGTGTCAAGAGGAAATCCAAGATGATAAACAGGAGGGAAGGAAGGGAAGAGAATGGAAGTAAGAGAGAGAGATAAAAGAATTACACAGGAAAGAGAAGTGTTAAAGAGAGAATTAAAGAGAGTGATAAAGAGAGAGAGAGAGAAAGGTGTTATGTGAGGTAACTTCCGCTTGTCTGGCCTCTGGGTGTTGTGTTATGGTGGTGAGAAGGAGGAGGAGGAGGAGGAGACGAGGAAAGGAGGAGGAGAAGGAGAGAGGAGTAGGAGATGGTGAAGACGAAAGAGGAGGAGGAGGAGAAGACGAGGAGGAAAGGAGGAGGAGAAGAAGAGAGGAGGAGGAGATGGTGAAGACAAAAGAGGAGGAGGAGGAGAAGACGAGGTGGGAAGGAGGAGAAGACTAGGAGGAGGAGATGGTGAAGACGAAAGAGGAGGAGGAGGAGGAGAAGAAGAAGACGAGGTGGGAAGGAGGAGAAGACGAGGAGGAGGTTGAGGAGGAGGAAGAAGGGAAGATATGTGAGCAGAAGGAGGAGAAGAAGACGAGGAGGGGAGAAGGAGAGAGGAGTAAGAGATGTTTAAGACGAAAGAGGAGGAGGAGGAGGAAGGAAGGAAGAAGGACATTTTTCCTTTAATCATACGCTGTGTTAAGCTGTAAGGGGTGTGTGTGAGAGAGAGAGAGAGAGAGGATTCTTATGGTATTTTTTTAGTAAATAGTTTTCTCTCCTCTCTCCCTCCTCTCACCCCCAACCCCCCTCACCACCCCACCCCTACCCCCTGACCCTGACCACCCCCCCCCCCGGCATACAACATCACCCGGAAGTAGTAATAGAACTAATAACATGTTAAAATATTTTAGTTATATTTGTTATGGTATATGCTAATGGGGGGGACGGTAAAAGCATGTGATAATTACGGGTTGTATTGTAGGGTGTAATTGATGTTTGTATACAGACAGACAGACAGACAGACAGGTAGATAGACAGACACATGCCATAACAAAGCACATGCCAGCTAAACATAACACATCCCAGTCTAACACAGCAAGCACAGTACAACACAACACATCCCACTCTAACACAGCAAGCACAGTACAACAAAACACATCCCACTCTAACACAGCAAGCACAGTACAACACAACACATCCCACTCTAACATATCAAGCACAGTACAACACATTACTGAATCATATGACCACATCACATCACAGCGCCTCACACCACATCCCAGTCTAACACAGTAAGCACAGTACAACACAACACATCCCACTCTAACACAGCAAGCACAGTGCAACACATCACTGAATCATATCACCACATCACATCATAGCGCTTCACACCACATCCCAGTCTAACACAGCAAGCACAGCACAGCATCAGAGCACCACGAGCAGATCTTTTCCTTACGCACATCCTCCTCGTCCAACACAATCAAATCTGCCGCTTTGTATCTCATGAATACCTGAGTGACATACTGGGAGGGAGAGGTGAGGGAGAGGTGAGGGAGGGGTGAGGGAGAGGTGAGGGAGTGGCGGGGGAAGGGGAAAGGTTAGGGGTGAGGGAAAAGGAGGGGAGAGGGAGGGACGGGGGAAGAGGTGAGGGAAAGGGTTAGGAGAGAGGTATGAAGTAGAGATGGGGGAGAGGCGAGGGAAGGGTGAGGGTGAGAAGTGAGAGGGAGTAACATTATACGAAGCTCTCTTTGCTTTTCTATGCTAACCAAACAATATTAAACAAACGGAGAGAGAGAGAGAGAGAGAGAGAGAGAGAGAGAGAGAGAGAGAGAGAGAGGCACTGAAATGAAATAAAGAAAATTTTGAAGAATGACTTTTCAAGACTATTATAATTTGGAAGTTGTACCAGCGGTCCCAGCGGTGTTGTACCAGCGGTGTTGGGACCCTTGTTGGGACCTTGGTACATGTAGAGGCCACAACAAGAGTCCCAGTATTGAGGGTACCAGATATCTACGTCACCTGGGGTTGTTGTTGTAGTGACCATCAGCTGTTGTTGTAGTGACCATCAGCTGTTGTTGTAGTGACCATCAGCTGTTGTTGTTGTGACCATCAGCTGTTGTTGTTGTAATAATAGGGACCATCAGCTGTTGTTGTTGTAATAATAGGGACCATCAGCTGTTGTTGTTGTTGTTGTTGTAGTAGTAGGGACCATCAGCTGTTGTTGTTGTAATAATAGGGACCATCAGCTGTTGTTGTAGTAGTCGGGACCATCAGCTGTTGTTGTTGTTGTAATAATAGGGACCATCAGCTGTTGTTGTTGTTGTTTACAGGCCACCACGTGTTACTGTTTACATCTGGGAGTTCATTCATAAACCCATTTTATACTATACAGGATCAGCTGATATTTTTTTGTTTACACATATTTGGGTTTACTCGTCATTGATTATGTTATTTTTATTGTTATTATCTGTTATTTTATGTTATTATCTGTTATTTTTTTCTAATTTAATTTTGGGAAGGGAAATGTGAAGTGAATCGTATAATTAGTTTTTTTTTTAATTGGAAAACAAGGAAATTAATTAGTTTAGCTCAAGTGTTGATTTTGGGAAGACTTTTTTGGTGGGTGAGAGAGAGAGAGAGAGAGAGAGAGAGAGAGAGAGAGAGAGAGAGAGAGAGAGATAGAGATAGAGATATTGAAATTTATTCTATATAGTTACCTGACTGACTGACTGATTGTGTGTGTGTGTGTGTGTGTGCATTTCTCTGTTCATGCAACCTTTCTCTGTCTCAATCTCTTTCTATGTCTCTCTCTCTCTCTCTCTCTCTCTCTCTCTCTCTCTCTCTCTTTGTCTCTTCCTTTATCTTTTATTCCCTGTCTCTTACTGCCTGTCTCTTCTCACCTTCTTCCTTACCCTCCTCTATTTCCTCTTCCTTATCGCGAATGACCTCTTTATTCTCTCTCCCCCTCTCTCTCTCTCCTTTCTCCTTACCGTCGGTTGTTTCTTCCCTCCTTTTATACTTCCTTCATTCTTCCTTCTTTTCCTCTTTCGCTTTTCCTTTCTTGAATCCGATTTTTTCTTCTCCTCTCTCACCTTCCTTCTCTTCTCCTTCTTGCCTCCTTTCTTCCTTCCTTCCTTCCTTCCTTCTTCAACCTCCTCCTCCTCCTCCTCTTCGCCTACGTGCTCCTGAGGATTTCTTTCACCCAGTGTTCAGAGGCGTGGGTGTGATGATCCAGGGGGAAGAGGGCGTGTTGGAGGGGGCGTGTGGGAGGGGGCGTGGGGCAGTGAGCTGAACGAGTGAGATCCTTCCTTCAGTCATCCCCACAATTGCTTCTCGATCTCTCAGTGACACAACTCCGTCAGGGTAAGAATCTCCGACAAGCGACCCTTCCATTCCTTCCTCCGTCTGTCCGTCCGCCCCTCCCTCCCTCCCTCAACAGCACCCTCATATGCCTCCCTCACTGCGCCCCTTCCCTCCTCTCTCAGTAAAGATAAAGAGAAAATGACGCCTCACCTAAGTTTCAAATGATTCAGTGAAGTCCTCTAGAGTAGGTTTCATGTAAGTAGTCCCACAGTTAAGGAAGAGAAAGTTTCATCAAGTTTCAACAGCTAAAGAAGGTCCATCACTGAAGCTTAAGTTTTAAAAGCCATAGAAAAACGATAACCGATTTAAGAGATATTTTCAAGCTGGTTTTAGAACTTTAAGAACTAGAAACCTATATTGACAGACGAGCCTCACCAGTTTAGAGAACACGGTTAGGTTAGGTTAGGTTAGGTTAGGTTAGGTTAGGTTAAACAGTGAGATTTCTTCTTACCTGTTGTGTAGAAAAGAAAGTTTAGTGGATATTCTTCAATTTTCTCTGAGGTAAAGAAAGTAAAGGAGAGCTCGTTTTTGTATTTAGTGAAAGTTGAATGAGTGTGTTAGTTACTGTGTGACTTGTTGGAGTAGTGATGATGATGATGATGATGATGATGATGATGATGAAGAAGAAGACACTGGTTAAGTTAAAGTTCCCTGCAGGTAGAAAACTTTCTCCTTCACCTGCCACGTAATTACTGCCCGCACACCTGTTGATACGGTAAACATCTCTGCCAGCCACACCTCAACCATACTTCAGCCAGTCACACCTCAATCAACCACACCACCTCAACCACACCACAACCACATCTCATGAATAATACACCAACCCTTTCCTCTTAGTGCTCATGTCTCTTATCATATTTCTTCAAGTCTTATAGTAATTCTCTCGCCTGAAAAAAAAAAGAAGAAAAACTATTTATTCCTTTTGTCACCTGACCTATAAGATACCTGTAATTACCTGTAGGTCAATTTTCAACCTGGTGTGTGTGTGTGTGTGTGTGTGTGTGTGTGTGTGTGTGTGTGTGTGTGTGTGTGTGTGTGTGTGTGTGTGTGTGTACCGAGGGTCCACCGTGTGTCATTTGCAGAAGTTAGTGTGATCCGTGATGGTGTGAGGGAGGAAGGTGTGGTGCTTAATGGTGAGTTCTTAGTGGTGCTCATTGATGGTATTGGGACATTGACACAGATATCGTGTAGATGATGCAGGTGTCGTGAAAGTGACGCAGGTGTCGTGAAAGTGACGCAGGTGACGTGAAAGTGACGCAGGTGACGTGAAAGTGACGCACTATTGGGCCGCCCAGAGATGCCGACACTCCACTATCTCACACAGCTTCAAGCACAAGTGTATAGAGGTTCGTTACAGTACACATCACATATTGACGGAGAAATACACCTAGTGTTGTCTGTATACGATCTCAAGTTGATATTAGGTGTAGTGTGTGTGTGTGTGTGTGTGTGTGTGTGTGTGTGTGTGTGTGTGTGTGTAAGTCTGCCTCTTGTGTGTCCCTCGCGTCGCCGCCAGGTTGAGGACACGACGACGCTACAAGCACCATCACTCAAGTCTAGGAACAGAGAAGAGCAGCTGCGAGGTTGTTGTTGTTGTAGTTGGAACTATGCCTGTGTTAGTGCCAAGATCTGAGTGGGGTGAGGGGGTGGTGATGGGGGGTAGGGGGTGGTGGTGGGGGGGTCGTAGGGTTGTTGGGTGCGGAGGTGGTGGTGTTGGTGGGGGGAGGAGTAGATAGTGGTGGTGGTGGTTAGGAGGAGGATAAGGTGATGGTGGTGTTGGGGTTGTTGATGATGGTGATGATGATGATGATGATAATGGTGGTGGTAGGGCTGTTGCAGGTAGTGGTGGTTGAGGAGGAGGAGAAGATGATGATGGTGGTGGATGTGGTTGGAGTGGTTGAAAGGGGCAGGAAGTGATGGGGAAGTGGTGGGGATGATGGTGGGGCTGGTGGTGGGGGCTCAGGGGTCAGGACGTGCTCTGTGTAGGGTCTTATATTACGTCCGGGGGCCGAGGGGGCAGTGGTGGAGATAATCCCGAGGAGGAGAAGGAGGAGCCCGGATCAGAGCCTCGAGCCTACTGGAGCACACACGATATATGACAGGCTGGAGTGATGACGGACGTATATCGAATCTTTACCCGGCTGAGTGGTGAGTGTTGTCGTCCCTCTCACAATATCCATCAAGTTGTGTTGAGGAGCGGCTGAGTGGTGTGATCCCCCTCACTAGAGAGTCACACCCCCTGTTTATGGCCTCTTATACGGGGGGGGGGGGGGTCCACGGTGTTGATGGCCGGGACGAGAGCCAGATGTGTGTCCTTGTGGCCATAGTAGCGCTAGATACGTGTTTCCGGGGCCATAAGTAGTGCCAAATGTGTCTCCTTGGGATCATAGTAGCGCCAGATACGTGTCCCCCATGGCCATAGTAGTGCCATATACGTGTCTCCGTGGCCATAGTAACACCAGATACGTGTCCCCGTGGCCACAGCAGGAAGGAGGGAATGACTCATCGGTATTTACTCTTGTGAGGTTTCTGGGATTCTTCTCTGTTTTTTCTTTCTCCATCTGTTGTGTGAGAGACGAGGAGGGCGTCAGGTGTGGATGGTTACTGGAAGGTGTGGATGGTTACTGGAAGCTGTGGATGGATACTGGAAGGTGTGGATGGTTACTTGAAGCTGTGGATGGATACTGGAAGCTGTGGATGGTTACTGGAAGGTGTGGATGGTTACTTGAAGCTGTGGATGGTTACTTGAAGCTGTGGATGGTTACTTGAAGCTGTGGATGTCCGAGAGTTAGCTGTTGGTGGTAGCCTTACCCTCCCTTCAATCTGTCTATCACCGCCAGCACAGGACCTATTACTTACCTAGGAATGGTGTTGATTATGAAGTTCCTTCCTTCCTTCCTTCCTTCCTTCCTCCTTCCATCCTTCCTTCCTTGGCCATTGATTCTGAAATACAACAACAACATCAATAGTAACGAACACCGCGTCATACCTGGTCGATTGCCTCTCTCTCTCTCTCTCTCTCTCTCTCTCTCTCTCTCTCTCTCTCTCTCTCTCTCTCTCTCTCTCTCTCACACACACACCACCTCCAATTCTTCCTCCTCCCCAGGTGTCCAGCGCCGTACTGCAGGCCTTCAAAGACATTCTACGGCAGACTGCGATAGACACTGGAGGCAGACACTGGAGGCAGACACTGGAGGCAAACGCTGGAGGCAGACACTTGAGGCAGACACTTGAGGCAGACACTGGAGGCAGACACTGGAGGCAGACACTTGAGGCAAACACTGGAGGCAGACACTTGAGGCAGACACTTGAGGCAAACACTGGAAGCAGAAACTTGAGGCAAACGCTGGAGGCAGACACTTGAGGCAGACACTTGAGGCAGACACTGGAGGCACACACTTGAGGCAGACACTGGAGGCACACACTTGAGGCAGACACTGGAGGCAGACACTTGAGGCAGACACTTGAGGCAGACACTTGAGGCAGACACTGGAGGCACACACTTGAGGCAGACACTGGAGGCAGACACTTGAGGCAGACACTGGAGGCAGCCCGGAAGTCATGACATTTTTCCAGCGTTATTCTTAACAAGAAGGAGAAAGCTAAACCACTTCTCCCTTTGTCCATCCTAGTGCTGCCAGGGAGGAGGGAGGCAGGTAGGGAGGGAACATGTGAGGGAAGGAGAGACGTAGGGAGGGAAGGTGGGAAGTAGGGAGACAGGGAGGGGATAGGAGGGAGGGAGGTAAGGTGGGGGGTAGGGAGACGGGGATGGGAGGGAGGGAGGGTGGGAAGTAGGGAGACAGGAAGGGGATGTGAGGGAGGGAGGGAGGGAAGGTGGGAAGTAGGGAGACAGGGAGGGGATGGGAGGGGGGAGGGTGGGAAGTAGGGAGACAGGGAGGGGATGGGAGGTAGGGAGGGAGGTAAGGTGGGGGTAGGGAGACAGGGAGGGGATGGGAGGGGGGAGGGTGAGAAGTAGGGAGACAGGGAGGGAATGGGAGGGAGGGAGGGAGGTAAGGTGGGGGTAGGGAGACGGGGATGGGAGGGTGGGAAGTAGGGAGACAGGGTTGGGGATCGGAAGGAGGGAGAGAGGGAGAGAAGGAAGGTGGAAGGGAATAAGGTTGAAGGGGAGTGCCATCTACCTTTCCTACCCCTCTCCCCTTGTCCCCTTCTCCTCATCTTCCCCTCCCCCTCTTCCTCCTCCTCTTCCTCCCACTCCCTTCCTTATCCTCCCCTCCTCTCCCCTCCACCCCCCCCCCCACCCCAACTCAGCCCAGTACAGCTGATGGTGACGCCACACTGAATAGCTCTTTAATGGAGGAGGTAAGCTTGTTGAACCTTGGTGGGTCGTGGAGCTAACAACCCCCCCCCCCTTACCTTACCTCCCTTACCTCCCTTACCTCCCCTTACCTCTGCTTGTGCTGCTCCTCATCTCCCTCTCCCCCCCCTCTCTCTCTCTCTCTCTATCTCTCTTATTTCTTTCTCCCTCCGTGTAAGTGTGTAAGCAAGTGTATGTAAGTGTAGAAGCCAAGCGTGTATGTAGGTGTGTAAATAAGCTATACAGTGGGCATGGAAGACGTACATATGAACGTTTATATAAGGTTTCCCTGCATACACACAGAGAGAGAGAGAGAGAGAGAGAGAGAGAGAGAGAGAGAGAGAGAGAGGCGGTACAATATAAGTGTGTGAGGTAAAAATCATCACTTGACACCTCATTAAAATTAGGTCAGGGAGGAGGGAAGAAATTTTTGGCTTTGTTTATTTTTTCTTCTTTCGTTCCTTCGTTCTTGTGTTCCTTGCTTTCTTTCAATTTCTTTTCTCCTTCATTCCTCTCTTCTTTCATTTCTTTCTTTTCTTCTTTAGTTCTTTATTTATTTCTGCCTTCAAATCTTTTTCCTTCCTTCCCTCTTTCATTTCTTCCTTCCTTACTTTCTTATTGCCTTCATTTCTTTCGTCATTCATCCCTTCCTTCTTTGATTTCATTCTTTCTTCCTTCTTTACAACACAATTTGTTAAATCATTTCAGTCACTTCAAGGTCGTACTTAAGTCACTTCAAGGTCGTACTTAAGTCACTTCAAGGTCGTACTTAAGTCACTTCAAGGTCGTACTTAAGTCACTTCAAGGTCGTACTTAAGTCACTTCAAGGTCGTACTTACGTCACTTCAAGGTCGTACTTACGTCACTTCAAGGTCGTACTTAAGTCACTTCAAGGTCGTACTTAAGTCACTTCAAGGTCGTACTTATCTCACTTCAAGGTCGTACTTCTCTCACTTCAAGGTCGTACTTAAGTCATTTCAAGGTCGTACTTACGTCATCGTGTTCACCTTGAAGACATCCAGGGGATTTGGACGCCAATGAGTATAATTTGTGGTTGAGAAGGTCAATTGATCTGCCATTGATAAGATTAGACTAATCAGTAGGGCAAGAGCCTGGTGTGATTGTGGCTCTCTCTCTCTCTCTCTCTCTCTCTCTCTCTCTCTCTCTCTCTCTCTCTCTCTCTCTAATAACCATACTGTCATATAAATCTGGGCAGTCTTAGATGATCAACCTATATTTTGTTCCCGATTTATTTACTACGAACTGTAAATCTGTAAGTGGATTATCGCAAGTTTTTTCTCAACTACCTTAATTTACAGGTTGTCATTTCGTGTATCACCTGACCTATTAACGCCTTAATTGTCATATTTATAAAGGTGATTAATTTTATGCAGGGCGTGGGGAAAATTATGTGGGGCGTGGGGAAATTATGCCGGGCGTGGGGAAAGAATATTGTTGGTGTTCCTTTTATTATTATTATTATTATTATTATTATTATTATTATTATTAGTCTGTCCTATACTTAAGCTATTGACAATGAGCTGTAACGACAAATATACACCCTCCCCCCTCCCCCCCTTCCCCCCTCCCCCTTCCCCCCCCCCCCTCCCCCCTTCCCCCCCTCCCCCTTCCCCCCTACCCCCCACCCCCCCACCCCCCAGGCAGCCAGGAGAGGAGACACACACTGAGGTTGGCACTGTGGCTGGTCTATAATGCCAGCGGTGAGAGCCACTGTGGCACCGGAGCCTGGCACTTAACGTCCGCCCACACCGTTGACGAACAGCTGTGGCAAGTTTGAATCTTTCCACCTCTTCCACTTTCTCCCACTTACTCCCACTTTCCTTCTCCAACTCTCCTCCCGCATTCATCCTCCCTACCTCTTCCACCTAAACCCCTCTACCTCCCCTCCATCACCTCCACTCCTCCCGTCCCATCTACACCCGTACCTCTCCCACCCGCACCCCATCCCCCACCTACACCTCTACCCCTCCCACATACACCCGTTGCACCTCCACCCACATCCTTCCCTAATACAATCACACCCTTACCGCATACGCCCGTTCCACCCACACCCCCCATTCCATCCACAACTCCCTCCCCCCCCCCCTCGCCTCACCACTGGCAGATCGAGGTCTTGTTGGCCGTTGTGGTCTTATACAAAGTTAAGGTCTAATGGTCTTTATCGCCTAAGTGAGATTATTAAAAGTTTGGAGGCAGCTGTAAGGACGGCCATTGTTACCAAGTTGTGGGTGTGTTGTGGTGACGGGGAGGGAAGGTGACGGGGGGAGAGGTGAGGGGGAAGGGGAGAGGTGACGGGGGGGGAGGGGAGAGGTGAGGGGGAAGTGAGAAGTTGAGGCACTAACAAAAATAGTTGTCCCAGCAGATTCTTATTGTTATCCACCGTCATGAAGTTTAATTATTTGACAGGTGAGGATTTTTGGTGGTGTGTGTGTGTGTGTGTGTGTGTGTGTGTGTGTGTGTGTGTGTGTGTGTGTGTGTGTGTGTGTGTGTGTGTTTAAACTGAACATGTATACAGAAATTCACACTTGATGACGCAACACATAACAGACTCACACACACACATAACACATCCACACACACATAACACATCTACACACACATAACACATCCACACACATATAACACATCCACACACACATAACACATCCACACACACATAACACATCCACACACACATAACACATCTACACACACATAACACATCCACACACACATAACACATCCACACACACATAACACATCCACACACACATAACACATCCACACACACATAACACATCCACACACATAACACATCCACACACGTATAACACATCCACACACACATAACACATCCACACACACATAACACATCCACACACACATAACACATCCACACACACATAACACATCCACACACACATAACACATCCACACACACATAACACATCCACACACACATAACACATCCACACACACATAACACATCCAAAAGTACAAAATATCCATTATAATTTCCCCATTTTTTTTAATGTATAAATATATCAATGAATCACTTAGCAACACTTTACGACACATAACAACACTTTACGACACCCTTACAACACTTCACAACACTTTACAACACTTTACGACAGCCTTACAACACTTAACAACACAACACTCTAACACACACACTTACACTACAACACTATAACACACACTTACAACACTTAACAACACTTAACAACACTCTATAACACTTAACAACACTTTACAACACTTTACAACACTTTATAACACTTAACAACACTTTACAACACTTTACAACACTTTACAACACTCACTTTATAACACTTAACAACACTTAACAACACTATACAACACTTAACAACACTTTACGACACTAGATCAAACACTGCCGAATTTATATCAACATTTCATCACTAATTTGTATGTATATATATTTAATGTGATGTGTATTATTCATATTATAGACACGTCGGTATGTATGTATGTATGTATGTATGTATGTATGTATGTATGTATGTATGGAAAATATACATAGGGGTGTTTGGATGTTTGGTCTGTCAGTTAGTTTGAATTTGGGATAAAAGTTTCTGGGCGTGTTTATTTACCTGTGTGTGTGTGTGTGTGTGTGTGTGTGTATGTGTTGGAGGGAGGTATTTTGGAAGCTGGTGTTGGAGGCAGGTGTTAAAAAGTTTATTGGCTGTCTACCTGTTGTCTCAATCATCTCCACACTTACCTGGAGAGACAGACAGACAGACAAACAAACAAACAGACAGACAGACAGACAGACAGACAGACAGACAGACAGACAAACTTAAACATCTTACAGGTGTATTCCTCCCCTAATTTATTTTTTTGTTTATTTTTCACACCTGTACAAAACAACACCTGGCCACCATTATCCTATCACTTACCTGTAAAACATTTAAATACAGCTGAATTTTAATGACTATGATACAACAAAGTTCAAACATACGTGAATATTATTATTATTATTATTGCCTTTGTGTTTTTGTTAATGTTTTTGTTGTCGAGGAATTAAAACAACAATTATTATTTACTCTGACACGACTAAATTATGTAATTGTTCTCTCTCTCTCTCTCTCTCTCTCTCTGTCTGTCTGTCTGTCTAGAAATATATAAATAGAGAGAGAAGCAAGACAGACAGACAGACAGACTATAGAGAGAGAGAGAGAGAGAGAGAGAGAGAGAGAGAGAGAGACTGTATTATTGTGTTAGGACCACCAGAGTTAGGTCAGAGGTCAAGGGGGGAGGGTAAAGGTCAACATAAATGGTCATAAAATACTCCTCTAATGGCGCCATTCTTAAGCAGTTTACCTTGAGATGTTCTGTAAAGTGGAGGACGAGGGGGTGGGAGTGGAGGGGGTGGGAGTGGAGGGGGAGTGGGAGAGGTGGTGGTGGAGGGGGTGGGAGTGGAGGGGGTGAGAGTGGAGGAGGTGGGGGAAGGGAGGGAGAGATAGTGGTGGAAGGGGAGGAGGAAGGGTTGGTGGTGAAGGGAAAGGGGTTGTAGATGGTGGTGGAGGGGGTGTTGGTGGAGGGGGTGGGAGTGGAGGGGGAGTGGGAGAGGTGGTGGTGGGGATGGTTGGGGTGGTGGTGGTGGTGGAGGGGGACACCGTATCAATAACACCTGAACAATTCTACCTAACCTAACCTAACCTTAAGTACGATAACTTAACCCCTTGAGTACAATAAGTAAACCCCTTGAGTACAATATTCTCAAACTAAAGGAAATAATGACATCGTACTCAAAGGATTAAGTCAACGTACTCAATTAAGTCATTATGGCTCTCTAAGGGACTGACTCATCGTACTCTGAGGGCGGGTGTTGGCTGGTACACACACACACACACACACACACACACCTTATCTTTCCTCCAGGTACTTAGTCGTTCCCCTTCCTCCTCTTCTTCCTCCTCCTCTTCTTCCTCCACCTCTTCTTCCTCCTCCTCCTCTTCTTCCTCCTCCTCCTCCTCCTGTTCCTCCTCCTCCCTGGCCTAGCTGTACCCAGGAGCTCCTCAGCATCACGAAGTCCACAGTTATTCCTACGGGTCCTCCTCTCCTACACCCCCCCGCCCCGCCCTGTCCCGCCCCGTCCCGCCCCGCCCCGCCCCGCCCATCCCCGCCCACACCCCCGCCCTCACCACCACCCACTCTTCCGCCCACATCTCAATCCTAACCCAAACTTCCGGCCCAATTCTTTACTACCACCCTCACCCCCCTAGCCCGTATCCCCACCCAAAACCACACCCCTATCACCCCAACCACCCCCACACCCCCACACCACCCACACACCACCCACACCCCTACCCCACCCACACCCACACCCCTACCCCATCCACACCCCACCCCACCCACACCCCACCCACACCCACACCCCACCCACACCCACACCCCACCCACACCCCACCCCACACCCACACCCCACCCACACCCACACCCCCACCCCACCCACACCCCACCCCACCCACACCCCTACCTCACCCCACCCACACCCCACCCACACCCACACCCCACCCACACTCACACCCCACCCACACCTCACCCACACCCCGCCCACACCCCGCCCACACCCCGCCCACACATTTCAGATACCTAATTTACATAAGAGGAAACTAAATATGAATTCCCGTGTCCCACTCACCTCGTATATATGCGGACCAGCCAGCCTCTCTCTCTTAGTCTGGAAAATTATGTGTAATGTGTTTGCTTATTGTGG
>CAUDMG010003165.1:645000-647500 GCA_958450375.1 Homarus gammarus | reverse complement strand
TGGGAGGAGACAGATCTTAATGTGGGTGTCTCTCTCTCTCTCTCTCACACACATCAAAGAGACATTATTAAACTAGGTCTCTCACACCCACTGTTCCACAAGTTTATCTCCTTAAGTCTCTCTCGTGTGTGTGTGTGTGTGTGTGTGTGTGTGTGTGTGTGTGTGTGTTTTATTCTCACGTATAACAGGCATGACGGTACATTAAGGTGCAGTGTGGATATAGTACACTGTATACTAAGCCTTTTGGTATTATACCCTGTACTAAAATGATTCACCTTATGTACAGAAAAACGATTTAATTAAGGAAAAACTACCATAAAGGTCACTTATCCATTCAGCTTAACGATGTCACCCACCCGAATGACATCTTGAAGGTGACGTCATTGGCTAAGATAGTTAAAGATTCATCAGTGAAGGGAGATGGTGGTGATGACGTCAGAGGTGTGGTGGTGGTGGTGGGGGGGTTGATTAAGGGTCATTATCGAGTCATTATACAAGGTACTGTATTCTCTCAGGTGTGTCCAGTGTGTTTCTGTCGTGGTCTGTGGCTCTCATGAACAGACAGAGAGACACACAGACAGACAGACAGACAGACAGACATAACAGTATTAATATCAATCTGAAATCTAAAGTTAAACTAAAACCAAAAATCCCCAAAAATCTGTGACTATGTGAACAAAAATCAGTGAATCGTGCTTCTGCCAGCCAGCCAGCCAGCCAGCCAGCCAGCCAGTCAGCCAGCCAGTCAGCCCCCCCCCCCAACGTCCGCTGCCAGGGCGAGGTTGGATAAAGTCGTATGTTGTTTATTGTGTCATAGGGATCACTTTTCTGCACCACTGACTTTTTTGTTTACTAGTCGTGTCTGTTGTTCCGGGTGAATTATAGATAAACAAGAGAGGGGGAGAGAGAGGAGTGGTAGGGGGAGAGGAGGGGTAGGGGGAGAGAGGAGGGGTAGTGGGAGAGAGGAGGGGTAGGGGGGAGAGGAGGGGTAGGGGGGAGAGGAGGGGTAGTGGGAGAGAGGAGGGGTAGGGGGGAGAGGAGGGGGAGGGGGGAGAGGAGGGGTAGTGGGGAGAGGAGGGGTAGGGGGAGAGGAGGGGTAGTGGGAGAGAGGAGGGGTAGGGGGGAGAGGAGGGGTAGGGGGGAGAGGAGGGGTAGTGGGAGAGAGGAGGGGTAGTGGGAGAGAGGAGGGGTAGTGGGAGGGGTAGGGGGAGAGGAGAGGAGGGGTAGGGGGAGAGAGGGGGAGAGGAGGGGTAGGGGTAGGGGGAGAGAGGAGGGGTAGGGGAGAGGGGAGAGGAGGGGTAGGGGGAGAGAGGGGGAGGAGATAGGTGAATGTAGGAGAGAAAGAGGGGGGGGGGATGAAAGGGGGAAGTAGAAGTAAAGATAGAGTCATTGTTTTCCTCCTCCTCCTCCTCCTTCTTCCTCCTCCTCCTCCTTCTTCCTCCTCCTCCTCCTCCTCCTCCTCCTCCTCCTCTTGTCCAAACTTGGAATGGACAAAAAAGAAAAAAAGTCATGAGCTTAAACTGGCTGAAGTCTTTTAAAGTTTCAAGTCTTACCTCAACACGCACACGCACACACACACACACACACACACACACACACACACACACTCACGCACACGCACACACACACACACACACACACACATATATACACACACACGTTCTCTTTTCCTTCATATTCTTCTCTTCCTTCATATCAAAGAAACAGGTAATAACGCAACACAGGTACTAAATGGTGTGTACCTCATGACGCGAATAAGGAGAGAGAGAGAGAGAGAGAGAGAGAGAGAGAGAGAGAGAAGGGTGATGGTGGTGTGGTACTTAAAGGTGCCAGAATTATAGTAGTAGTAATAATGGTGCCATAAATCAAGATAGTCAGAGATAATGGTGCCAGGAATGGTTGTTAATGGTGCCAGGAATGGTTGTTAATGGTGCCAAGAATACATAGGATGAATGATGGTGCCAAGGAATAGATATATCTTAATAAGAATAACATTAATGGTAAAATACATTAATGGCACTATGATGGCACCGATTTAATGGCATCGGGAAGGTTATAGAGACACTAATGACCCTTGTAATTAAACAAAAACATTAATGGAACACACTAGATATAGGCGTAGTAGTAGTTGTTGTTAATGGACTAATGGTAACCCCGCTATATAAGAGATAATAACATGGGATATAAAACACCATTATAAACGATGTAAACAAACCTCGATATAGAAAACGCCAATAGAAAAAAAAATAATGGTGCTCGTATAACAAAGAAGGAAAGTAATGGTGTTCTTTAAAGGTGCAAGAAATAATGGGAGGATAATGGTGGTTGGGTCTGGACGATACAGATAATGGTGCTGTGGGGAGAGGGGGGAGGGAGGGAGAGAGAGGGGAGGGAGAGAGAGAGGGGGGAGGGAGAGAAGTAAATAATGGTAAGTGAAGGAAGGTGGATTATGGGAAGGAATGAAGTCACCATTAATAAAAAAAAATGGGAGAGAGAAGAA
>CAUDMG010003165.1:630000-640000 GCA_958450375.1 Homarus gammarus | reverse complement strand
AAAAATCGGACCAAAAATGATTATCGTAAATCTCACTTTAAAAAAATAAGCTAAAAATTAACCCAAAGATATTAGTGATGAAGTAGTCCTAAAATTCGCTAGATTTGGCGAGTTATCCGCTAAGTTGGCGATACTGTAGAAGACCCGCGCAATTTCTCCCACCAACTGAGAGCTTTTTGACGATAAACAAAACGAAAAGATGAAAGAAGAATAAGGATAGAATGAAAGAAATGTAAGATAAATATAACGTCACGAGAATATTATCATGAAACACCGAGAAAGAGAAGATGTTATTGATTTTTATTAATATGACCCTTGACCCCTGATATGACCCTTGACCCCTAATATGACCCTTGACCCCTAATATGACCCTTGACCCCCAATATGACCCTTGACCCCTGATATGACCCTTGACCCCTGATATGACCCTTGACCCCTTATATGTCCCTTAAACACCTGATATAACCCCTTAAGCCCTGATATGATTTAACCCCTGATTTTACCCCTTAAACCCCTGAAATAACCCCTTAAACCCCTGATATGACCTCTTAAACCCCTGATGACCCCTGAGAACGAACATCATCAGCCTGTAACAAAGACTTCACTACGTTGAAGACTTTGTGGGTGTTGGGTTCCTCTTGGTTCCTCTTAAGTCTTTGTTTTCATCAAGAAGGTTAACTTGGTGCACCTGAATTGACCTGATCTGACCTGATATGACCTGACCTAACCTGATTGTCATAATGTAACCAAATATAAATGACCTAACTTGACCTGATTTGACTTGAATTTGACATGACTTAACCTGACCTGACCCTTAACGTAACAGAACAATCACTTCACTTTCCTTCCCCTCCTCACCTCACCTCACCTCACCTCACCCCATGGTAACATTAACTCCTTCTCTTCCTCTTGTTCCTATCATCTTTTTTTTCCTCTTTATTCTCCTTCTCTTCTTTCTCACTCTCTCCTTTGTTCTCATTGTCTCCTAACGGTTGCCGGTTCTCTTATCCTTCTTTATTCCTCTCTCTCTCTCTCTCTCTCTCTCTCTCTCTCTCTCTCTCTCTCTCTCTCTCTCTCTCTCTCTCTCTCTCCCTCTTTATCTCCCCTCGGTTCACCTCCTTTTTTTATGACCTATTTAATGTTTCCTCTTCTCCTAACTTTACTCCTCACCTTTCCTTTCCTATCTTCACAGTCTCTCTCTCTCTCTCACTCTCTCTCTCTCTCTCTCTCTCTCTCTCTCTCTCTCTCTCTCTCGTCTTCGTTATCTTTACCTTCTTCCTGTTTTTCCTATTCTTGTTCTCTTTCCTTCTTTATTATTGGTTGTGTTTTATTCTCTAATTCGTTATTATTTTTTTTCATTGCTTTTCAGTCGCTTTTATTTTAATTATTTTTACTCTCTCTCTCTCTCTCTCTCTCTCTCTCTCTCTCTCTCTCTCTCTCTCTCTCTCTCTCTAAGCCGTCAGCAGGAGGATAAATGTGTGTGGTATGTGTGTGTGTGTGTGTCTGTCTTGGCTCGTCAACGTGTCAATATCCTTTCCGTGGAGGGGGGAGGGGGAGGAGGAGGGGAGGGGGGAGGGGGAGGCGAAGCAAGCGGGCCTTTGGAGTCGGATTCGCTTTAGTGTTCGTGAGTGTAAAAGTCGGATTTGTTTTCGTTCTCGAGAGTGGAGTCGGATTTATTTATTATTTTTCGTTATGAGGATTTAATTTAATGTTTTTGTTGTAGGTTTATATGTGAGAGGGTTTGTTAATTTATTTGTATTGGAAGTGTTTGATGGTAATGGGGGAATTAATTTTGCTTGTGAGTAGATGTTTGTGATGAGTTGCTTTGTGGGCTGATTTGGGTGTATACGTTAATCATATATTGGAAAATACGTATTATTTGTATGCACTTAAGTATACATGATTTATTTACCTTAAGTATACATTTGAGAGAACATATTATATCTTTTGTATATATTAGAGAATACATATTTATATTAAGAATATATCGCACAATGCATATGTACGTTTAGTATACATCTGAGAATATATAAATAGGTGTGTACTACAGGTGTGTACTACAGGTGTGTCATACAGGTGTGTACTACAGGTGTTACAAGGATGATACTTAGTCTTGGGATGAGTTGGACCTCGAACTCCCTCCTGCAAGACTTCTACCTCCCACTAAACCCTCCAAGTTCCCTCCTTTCATCACCACTAATTTCCCTCCCTGTCTCTGCCACCTCTATCAACAAGTCCTCTCACTTCCTCCCTCCCTCCCTCTCGTCTCCATTAATAAGCTCCCTCCCTCCCTCCCTCCCTCACTCCCTCCCTCCCTCACTCCCTCCCTCCCGCTTTCTCCCCCCCTACAACCCCAATACCAAGTTCCCTCCTTCCCCCACCCACTACCCTCCCTCACTACCCCCCCCCCCTCCCCCCGTCTTGCACACTATTGACTGGCTCACCATAAAACACCTCCCGCCAACGTTTATGGGAAGCAGCACAAACAAGCGTCTTGGGGACTCTTGGGGACTTCTGTTGGGGATCCGTTTGAGGGGACTTTTGGGGGACTCTTTCTGGGGACTCGTTTTAGGGACTATTTCTGGATATGTCTTTTGGGGAATACTTGACGGTCAGTTTGAGGCAGTGCGGATATAGTACACTGAACACTAAGCCTTAAGTGCATCAGAGAGAATTATGGTCGACACTGCTCTCGATCGCCTTTCAGTTTCCCCAAAAGTGTAAAGTTAGGTACCCATCACCAGCTGGGCCGACAGGGGGTAAAAAAAAAAAAAAAAGAAGAAGATTCAACACCATTCTGAATTATGGTTGAAAAAGAGGCGGTTTATTTATTCACCCGAGTGTGTGGTGGCGCTGTCTCCAACACTACCACCACCACCATCATCATCATCACCATCATCACCACTACCACTACCATCGCCACCACTACTAGTATCACCACCCCCACCATCATCGCCAATACCACCACTGCTACCATCATCACCATCATTATCACCATCACTGAATAACTGGTGAGTGGTGTGTTTTTCCAGTGTGTGTGTGTGTGTGTGTGTGTGTGTGAGGGAGAGAGGGAGAAGAATGGCGGCTTTCATTGCGTTTTGTCCTCTGCGTCAAAGGAAATGTGATTTTCTGCGTGGCTGACTCATTATGCTGGGTGCGAGGCTGATGCTAGGTAGTGGTGGTAGGTGGATGGTGGTGGTAGGTAGTAGTGGTGGTAGGTAGATGGTGGTGGGTGGTAGTGGTAGTGATGGGTCGTAGGTAGTAGTAGTGGTGGTAGGTGGGTGGTGGTGGTAGGTAGTAGTAGTGGTGGTGGTAGTTGTTTGTCTGTCCGTCTGTCTTTTCTGTCCGTCTGTCTGTCTGTCTGTCTGTCAGTGAGTCGTATCTTCTTGTTTGGTCAGAATATGAAGGTGGCATGGGTGACACTGTGGCACCCTGACCTTTGACCTGTGTTAAGTTGACGAAAATAGACGGAATATCGAATCATTTGCTCGTGTGTGTGTGTGTGTGTGTGTGGAGAGGGAAGAGGAGGAAGGGAGATGGGAAGGGGGAGGAAGGGAGATGGGAAGGGGGAGGACTGGGAATGGGAGAGGAAGACAAGGTAGGATGAGGATAGGAGGGGGAGAAAAGGAGTGTGGGAGAGAAAGAAGATGAGGGAGGGGAGGACTGAGAGATAGGGGAGGGGAGAACTGAGAGATGGGGGAGGGGAGAACTGAGAGATGGGGGAGGGGAGGACTGAGAGATGGGGGAGGGGAGGACTGAGAGATGGGGGAGGGGAGGACTGAGAGATGGGGGAGGGGAGAACTGAGAGATGGGGGAGGGGAGGGATGAGAGATGGGGGAGGGGAGGGATGAGAGATGGGGGAGAGGAGGGATGAGAGATGGGGGAGGGGAGGGACTAGGGGGGGGGGATGTGTTTTTTTGTTTGTTTTTTCTGTTTCTTGTTGTTTTTGTTATTATAAAAAGAACTTGAGGTTATTACATAGAGTCACTACATAATTGTATAGTTACTACATATAGTCACTACACATATAGGCCTTTACATACACATAGACACTACATATATTAACTTACATAACAGCCCTGAACAACCATTAACAAGGATGGACTATTAAGTAATAAAAACAAATACGAAAGCAAATAAATAAGAAACAAAAATAGATTAATAAACAAATAAATAGAAACAAAATTACGAAAAAAAAATTAGGGAAAATTTTAAAATCTTTTGGGGATATCTTAAGGATTTTTATTTTATTTATTTATTTTTTTTTTACAGTCTAGGGAAAAAAATTAAAGAATGGGGAGAAAAATAGTTAAAAAAAAATATTAGCCTGGCGAAAGTTCTCCTGGGTGGGCGAAGGAGAGTTGTGGTCTGTTATTACCTCATCACCTGGCTGGTCTTTGTGTGTGTGTGTGTGTGTGTGTGTGTGTGTGTGTGTGTGTGATTGTTTGTTTGTTTATGTATGTATATGTAGAGTATATGTATATGTATTTTTGTTGTGTGTCAGTGAAGGTATGTATGTATGTGTATGTATGTATGTATGTATGTATGTATGTATGTATGTGTACAGGTGTAAGGAAGGTAGGGGAGAAAATCTAGTTAATTACTTCATTAGTGTTGGCGTCTAATTAATCATGTTACCTGTACAATTAATCATATTATTTCTATAGTTAATTACCTCATTAGTGTTGGAGTCTAATTAATCATGCCATCAGTCTGAGGTATAATTAAATATTCTATTAATCTCTAGGTCTTAATAAGTCATCAGTCATTTAAGAGAAAGAGTCTTTGTCATGGCTTAATTATATATATATACTGGGAGTCTTACCTGGGGCAGAGCAGGTTAATTAACAGCGTCCCAGGTTACCTACTGAAATACACTTCAAATACGCAATCAATACGAACAGGTAGGCACTAATTAAGTACTAAATGTGCACTTGTAGGCCAATATATGCACTAGTATGCCAATATATGCACTAGTACGCCAATATATGCAATAATACGCCAAAATATGCACTGATACGCCAATATATGCACTAGTACGCCAATATATGCACTAATACGCCAATATACCCACAAAATACGCTTAATATAAACGAAGCACGCACTGAATACGCCTCGATAGACAGATAGACAGACAGATAGACAGATAGACAGACAGACAGACAGACAGACAATAGCGTGTGGTGGTCCCTGGTCCTCAACACCGCCTTAACTAACAGCCAGGAGGTAATTACTTGGCCCAGTAATCTGTGTTTCTCTACATTATTGCACTTTAATTACACTTTCACGATTATTATAATTACCGCGGCTGGGAAGTGGGTCCTTGTTATATATTTATACGTGCGTGTGTGTATGTGTGTGTGTGTGTGTGTGTTTAATTAGTGACACAGAAAAACGTTTGTAAATATAAGGGACACGTTTGTAATCACCGAGAAACGTTTGTAAACATGACTGAGTTTTAGTCCAGTTATAGATGAGTGTGTGGGTACGTGTGATAGCTGTAACCCCTTCATTTATGGGTGATAAAACTGAGAATGGGGACTTGTGGCCAGCTGGGGGGGGGGTTAGGGGGGGAATGGGGGTGAAGAATGAGTGAGGGAAGGTTGATGGGGAGTTGAATGGGTGGAGGAGATGTGTGAGGATGGGGGTAGATAATGGGTGGGGGAGGATGGAAGGGGTTTGTCAATGAGTTAGGGTACATGGGGAGGGTATGACGGATGAGGAGATATATGAGGATTCAGTTGAGATTATGGAATGGGTAAGAAGAAGAAGAATACCACACCACTACCACACTACCACCACCACTACCACACTACCACCACCACTACCACACTACCACCCTCATACATAAACATCATTGCCATCAGGTGTTTAGGACAAGCAAGGATACGCCTCGTCACACCACAAACACCGTGACAACAAGTTAGCCTGAGTCAAGACCATTCAACCTTGTCTCTCCTCCGTCTCTGTAGTGCTTCTAATGTTTACTGAATTGTTATCACTGTTAAGACGATCTGGAGGTGGTGGTGGTGGTGGTGGTGGTGGTGGTGGTAGAAGTGGGTTTGGTGGTGGTGGAGGGTGGGATTGGGTGGTGGGTGTTGGAGGTGGAGGTCTGTGGTGTAGAAACAACACGGGTGCCGCCACAGTGTTTGGGTAACTGGAGGACATAACGAGCATTAATTAGGCAATTCGGGGCTGTTGGTGGTGGTGTTAGTGGTGGTGGATCTGTTGGGCCTCAAGTCAAGAAGAAGAAGAAGGAGGAGAAGAAGGGGGAGGAGGAGAAGAAGAAGAAGAAGAAGGAGGGGAAGAAGAAGAAGAAGAAGAAGGAGGGGAAGAAGAAGGAGGAGGAGAAGAAGAAGGAGGAGAAGAAGAAGAAGAAGAAGGAGGAGGAGAAGAAGAAGAAGATGAAGAAGAAGAAGAAGAAGATACGCAAGGAAAATAATCACTAAGTAGAATAAGAAGAGAAAGAAGAAGAAGAAGAATGCTTGTATGGACCCCCAGCCAAGCAGCTTTACGTGTTAAATCGCCGCTACACAGAGACAAGTGTTACTGATGAAGGAAAAATGAGGGATATTGTGTTGTGTTGGAGGCCAGTTGTGTCTGTGTAGAGGTCAAGGGAGGGGGTGTAGAGGTCAAGGGAGGGGGTGTAGAGGTCAAGGGAGGGGGTGTAGAGGTCAAAAGAGGGGTGTAGAGGTCAAGGGAGGGGTGTAGAAGTCGCTCACGCGCTCGTGTGTGTCTGTAGAGGGAAGGGAGAGGATGTAGAGGCACTGCACTAGACCCACACACACACACACATTCCCTCACCCTCATCTGAACCTGAAGGCACCTGCCTCCCCCCCCCCCCCCCCAAAGGGCCCTCACTGACCCACCTGTGTTCTAGGGGTTAATGAATGATCTCAATAGCTCGACCTAAAACTTGAAATAGAAGATTGATGACCAGTAGCCTCTTGAGGAAATGGAAGGGGATGGAGTGAGGGGTGTGGGGGGAGGTGAGGGGGGGGGAGTGAAGGTGTCTGTCTACCTTTCTCTTTCTTTATCATTGTTTTCAATCATTCTCTCTTTTCTCTTTGTCTCTTATTCATGCTCTCTCTCTCTCTCTCTCTCTCTCTCTCTCTCTCTCTCTCTCTCTCTCTCTAAGTCTCTGACCACTTACCATTTTTTTCCTCTTCTGGTTCCTTTTAAAAGCTTATTTGCTTAAGTTCGTCTTTCTTGATTTTTGTTTTATTAGTAAAATAATATGTAAACCTAACCTAACCTAACCTAACCTAACCCTAAAATAACTTAACTTCACGTATGGGCGTGAGGGTGGGTGAACATACAGGCGGATGGGCGTGAAGGCGTGTGGGCGTGCAGGCAAGGGTAGAGGGCGCCACTCTTCCTAGATTGTTATCACATATTGGCTAAAACTCGGTCCTTCCCAGCGCTCTCATCTCCTCCTCCTCCTCCTCCTCCTCCTCCTCCTCCTCCTCCTCCTCCTCCTCTTCCTCCTCTTTTCCTCCTATTCCTTCTTTCTTTCTTTTCCACCTCCTCTTCCTCTTGTCTCCACCTATTCCGTTTACCTCCTCCTCCTCCTCTTCTTCCTCATTCCTCCTCTACCTCTTGCCTTCTCCTCCTCCTCTTGCCTTCTCCTCCTCCTCTTCCTCCTCTCTTTCGTTGAGATTTATTGTCGTCATCTTTACCTCCTCTTTATCTGTTACCTTCTCCCTTTTATTCTCTCTCTCTCTCTCTCTCTCTCTCTCTCTCTCTCTCTCTCTCTCTCTCTCTCTCTCTCTCTCTCTCTCTCTCTCTGTCCGTCTGCCTGTCTGTCTGTCTGTCTGTCTGCCTGTCTGTCTGTCTGTCTGTCTGTCTGTCTACTTTCTAGGTGAGGGATGGGTCTTTGATGTTCTAGCCTAGAGAGAGACAGAGAGAGAGAGAGAGAGAGAGAGAGAGAGAGCAATAAAGAAAATACCCAGACCTTAGGAGCCAACATGGGCCATTCCTCTTTAATGGGAAACGACGTAATGAAAGTAAGTAATGAGGTAGATGGATCGTTTATGCTCTATAATGCTCTATGATGCTCAGGGTATAATGCTCTATAATGGTCAGGGTCTTAATGCTCTATAATGGTCAGGGTCTTAATGCTCTATAATGGTCAGGGAATAATGCTCTATGATGCTCAGGGAATAATGCTCTATAATGGTCAGGGTCTTATTGCTCTATAATGGTCAGGGTCTTATTGCTCTATAATGGTCAGGGTCTTAATGCTCTATAATGGTCAGGGTCTTAATGCTCTATAATGGTCAGGGTCTTAATGCTCTATAATGGTCAGGGTCTTAATGCTCTATAATGGTCAGGGAATAATGCTCTATGATGCTCAGGGAATAATGCTCTATAATGGTCAGGGTCTTATTGCTCTATAATGGTCAGGGTCTTAATGCTCTATAATGGTCAGGGTCTTATTGCTCTATAATGGTCAGGGTCTTATTGCTCTATAATGGTCAGGGTCTTAATGCTCTATAATGGTCAGGGTCTTAATGCTCTATAATGGTCAGGATATAATACTCTATAATGGTCAGGGTTTACTGCTCTATAATGCTCAGGGAATATAATGCTGTATAATGGTCAGGGTCTTATTGCTCTATAATGGTCAGGGTCTTATTGCTCTATAATGGTCAGGATATAATACTCTATAATGGTCAGGGTTTACTGCTCTATAATGCTCTATAATGGTTAGGATATAAACATCTACCCATGCGTGGCTTTATGGTATTACTGTCGTGTGTGTGTGTGTGTGTGTGTGTGTGTGTGTGTGTGTGTGATGGATTACAGTTGTTGTCATTATTATGAATTAGATGAACATTATAGGAGGAGGGGGGAGAGGAGGGGGAGGGGGGTGGGTCGGGCATACAAGAGAGCAATTTGCATGTAGCCCACCAACCCACCAACCCACCAAAGCCACCAAAGCCACCAAAGCCACCACCCCATTACACCACTACATCACTACACCCACCACCCTAGCCCACCAACCCATCACCCTAACCCACCAACCCACCACCCTAACCCACCAACCCACCACCCTAGCCCACCAACCCACCACCTTCACCTCCAAATTATTTCCATGAAGGTGTTTCTCTTCCTAATTGGGGCTTCTCGGTACGTCTCCTGTTTCTCTCACCTCCCATAATGCTTCACGGGAGAGAGAGAGAGAAAGAGAGAGAGAGAGAGAGAGAGAGAGAGAGAGAGAGAGAGGAGGGGTGATAGAAAATGAGAGAGAGAGAGAGAGAGAGAGAGAGAGAGAGAGAGAGAGAGGAGGGGTGAGGGTGATAGAAAATGAGAGAGAGAGAGAGTATGAAAAGAGGAGAAAGGGAGAGAGGAAGAGGAAAAGAGAGGGAAGAAAAGAGTGGGAGAGAGAGGGGAAGAAAGTATGGGAATAAAAGGTAATTGAATTTCTATTAAAATCTAAATCATTTAAAAAATTTACCCCATATATTAAAAAAAAAACTTAAGTAATTTATTAACTTTTAGGGACGAAAAAGATGAAGAAAAATTATGACTAAAATCAATGAAATATATCAACTTAAGCAAAACTAAGAAATTATGTCTACTTTGAAAATCCATAATTATATATATATATTTTTAAGAGTGGTTGCTGGTGATGCCGGGATGAGGGGGGAGGGGGGCAGGGGAGTCTCTCAGTAAGGTCTCTCTTTCTCAGTCTCTCAGTTGTGACAAGACCATTACGGCTTAGGACATAACTCTTAAGTACACACACACACACACACACACACACACACACACACACACACCTGTTTCTAATTAGTAAAATAATGACCCATATTTCCCTTTGTAATGAAAGACACGAGGGTTGCCAACTACTACTACTACTACTACTACTACTACTACTACTACTACTACTATCAGTGACTAAGGAACTGGCGAGGGAGGGGGGGTGAGAGAGATGGGGGAAGAGGGATGGAGAGGGCAAGAGGACGAAGGGAGAAGAGATGGGAGGTTAGAGTGA
>CAUDMG010003165.1:572500-625000 GCA_958450375.1 Homarus gammarus | reverse complement strand
GAAGGAAGGGAGGAGGAAGAAGAAGGAGGAGAAAATATAGTGAGGGGAATGGAAGAGGAAGAAGGGAAGAAAGAAAAGATGTAGAGAAATGCTGTAAGGAAGGGGGAAGGAGGAGGACGAAGGAAACGAGAAGGAAGAAGAAGAAGAGGAGGAGAGGGAAGGGGAAGATATAAAGAGAGGAAGGAGGAGAGGAGGAAAAGATACAGTGAAAGTGACAGAGGAGGAGAAACTGGAGGAGGGAGGAAGAGATATAGTGAGAGGAAGGAAGGAGGAGGAGGAGAAGGAGGAGGAAGAAGAGGAAGGAAGTTAGGAGGAGGAAAGATCATTGGTGAGAATTTTTCATGAGATGGTATTTTGTGAGGAAGAGTTTAGAGAGAGAGAGAGAGAGAGAGAGAGAGGGAGAGAGAGAGAGAGCCAATAAAACAGTAAAGACAATGGACTTCCCAAACTGATCCTCAATCCTGTACTAAAACACGAACCAAACCAACCCAACCCAACCCAACCCAACCCAAGCCAACCTTACCTCGAGCACACCACAACACACGTACCCAACCCAACCCAACCCAACCCAACCCAACCCAGCCCAACCCAACCCAACCCAACCCATCCCAAGCCAAGCCAACCCAACCCAACCCAACCCAAGCCAACCTTACCTCGAGCACACCAGAACACACGTACCCAACACCATCATGAGCTAACCACCATCAGAATGTTAACCCCATCAGAGGGAGATCAGACTTGTATTCTTGGAGCCTTTTTAACCTGAGTGTCTTCATCTCGCCCATCAGCCTTGAGATAGCCGTCCACCTGGTTGGTCCCTCAATGACCCAAGGAGATGAGAATCGCTGAGAGAGAGAGAGAGAGAGAGAGAGAGAGAGAGAGAGGACCCAGAGAGAGAGAGAGAGAGAGAGAGAGAGAGAGAGGTTAAGGTTAGGTTAGTGTGAGGTAAGGTTATGTTAGATTAGGTTTAGGTTAAGTAATTAAATATTGCTAATGATCCTTCAAATTAATTGTATCCCTAACTTATTGATAATTATTAATTAAACGACCTGATTATCCGAACTGTATAATATTTAACTAATTATTTATAATCATTACTGAAAGGTCATTAATGGGTCTAATTAACCGAATTTTTGGTTGTTTAAGGCCAGGTGTGTAATTAGTGACGATTATTGTTATTATGTATTTATCTTGACCCCATAACAGCCCCATAATTACCCCCTTGCATAACTTGTCTTCCCCATATATGAGTCATAATAAATCCCCATTAACTCACCTTAACCCCCATTACTCACCCCCATTATCTATGCTTACCTCATTGTTAACTACATTATCTCTTCTCTCTTTATCTCCCATTACTTACCCTATTATCTCATTCCGCATCATATCTCACCCCATTATCTCTCTCCTGACCTCTATTATTAACCCCCATTATCTCTCTAACCCTATTATTACCCCCCAGTATCTCTCCTCACCCCATCATTATCTCTCCCTCCACCCTATTATTAACCTCCCCATTATATCTCTCCTCACCCCATTATTAACTCCCCATACTCTCCCTCCCCCATTATTAACCCCATTACTCCACCCAATTTAACTCCCATACCTCCCTCCACCCTATTATTAACCTCCCCATTATATCTCTCCTCACCCCATTATTAACCCCCCATTTATCTCTCCCTCCACCCTATTATTAACCTCCCCATTATATCTCTCCTCACCCCATTATTAACTCCCCATTTATCTCTCCCTCCACCCTATTATTAACCTCCCCATTATATCTCTCCTCACCCCATTATTAACTCCCCATTTATCTCTCCCTCCACCCCCCCCTACAGGAGCGATCTTGACTGAGGACCAAAGAGAATCGGCGACAGAGTTATCCTTCAAGTACGCCGTATACAGAATCAACACAGACAAGATCATCTTACCCAATACTACACTAGTGTTTGACATCCAGTACGTGCCCCGGGATGACTCTTTCCACACCGCCAAGAAGGGTGAGTCGTACCTTGTGAGTCGTACCTTGTGAGTCCTACCTTGTGAGTTTGTGAGTCGATATAAATTAATGAATAAACTCTACGGTGATTGCTACCCATATTTCACTTACTCATGCTACACAATATACAGAACACACACACACACACACACACACACACACACACACACACACTAATTAATATACCCGTGTGTAGAAACAGTTAACATGTGGGCGTATAAAGAATTGACATGACTTTGCATATATGTGAGGTGACGCATCTTAGAATTAACATGGCATGACCTTATTGACTATGTTATGGGTGAGGGTAATGAGTGATTTAATGAGGCAGCTAGAGAAAGGAAAAGAAGGAGACAGTAAATAAAGTGATAATTTGAATGATTTAATGAGGTAATTAGAGAAAGAGAGAGAGAGAGAGAAAGGAAGAAAGGACTGAGAATGTGAAAAAGTAAGATGATAGGAAGAGATATGGTAATAAACTCTACGGTCTCTCCTACCCACAGTTCACTTACTCATGTGTTTAGTTATTTACAGTATACACACACACACACACACACACACTCTCTCTCTCTCTCTCTCTCTCTCTCTCTCTCTCTCTCTCTCTCTCTCTCTCTCTCTCTCTAAGGGGAAGGGATAGAGTCATTGTCAGGCGATAATGACCCAACTGCCACCTATAGATAAGGCTCATCCCTTCCCTTAATATTACTAATAATCATAAAAAAAGACGTAGTATAATCAACTAACTCATAACTGACTGTGATTAGCAGAATGATTGGGAGGGGGTGATTGGGAGGGGGTGGGAGGGAAGGGTAGGAGTGATTGGGGGGAAGAAAGAGGTGGGGAGGGATGACAGGAATTAAGAAGGGAGTGAAAGAATGGAAGAAAGACATTTACAACAACAACTACAACAACAACAATCACGATCTAAACAACAAAAACAAGAAGAAGAACAACAACAATCTAATCAACCATTAACAACAACAACAAAAACTTCAACAACAACAAAAACTACAACAACAACAAAAACAAGAAGAAGAACAACAACAATCTAATCAACCATTAACAACAACAACAATCACGATCTAAACAACAAAAACAAGAAGAAGAACAACACCAATCTAATCAACCATTAACAACAACAACAAAAACTTCAACAACAACAAAAACTACAACAACAACGACAACAACAACAATCACGATCTAAACAACAAAAATAAGAAGAAGAACAACAACAATCTAATCAACCATAAACAACAACAACACAGTAAAGGAAATATAAACAACGAGATAGCAGAAGGTCATTAGTCCTGGTTATTAGCAGGTGACATACATCATTAAGGTGTATGGTCCCCGGCCAGGTGGTAGGTAGTTAGGATAGACACACACATTAAACCTTACTAGACAATAATTAAAACAACTAAAACACAAAACAAATATAGTAAAACATGGAACAAAAATATACAAACAAACACATGAATCACAACAAAAACACAATTAGAATACGATTTAAAAACAACTAAAGAAATATTAAAACAAAGATAAAACAAGAAAACAGCAAAACATAATTTAAGCACCATAAAACAACGGTGACTTTAAAGGGTGACTTCAAGGGTGACTTTCAAGGGTGACTTCAAGGGTAATTTCAAGGGTGACTTCAAGGGTGTCTTCAAGAGGTAGTTTCTAAGCTACAGATTCCCTTCAAGAGGTGTAAATTTAGGTACCCATTCACAGCTGGGTGGACTAGAGGGGTGGGGGGTCGAACGCGAACGTTAGGAAGGGAGGGGAACGTTGTATGCACCCCGACCACCGCACCCCGTGACCTCTTAAAAGTTCACAACCAACACTACTAAGTCGGGAATTTGGCCTCACCCCTGTACACACACACACACACACACACACACACCCTGCAACACTCTGAATAAAAAAAAACATGCTTGAAAAATACACAGTCCCTTTAAAAGACAAACTTACCACATCAACCAAATCTCAACCAAACCTGAACCAAATTTCAACCAACACCTTGATCTATTCACCTTAAATCACAAGTCCTTCAATATTGACAAAACTCTTGCAGGAGATTATTTCGCTGTGTGTGTGTGTATGTGTGTGTGAGCGTGTGTTTTTTTGTGTGAGTGTGTGTGTAGTGACCCAGGCAGCTTCAATCTTACCATAAAGCCTTCTCATTCATCACCATCTTGCAGTTGAAGTTTCTTAGCACCACCGTTCATCTATCACACACTTGCTCTCATTATCATCTATTTACCTATTTATCTTACTTTATCTTCTTATTCTTCTCTTTGTTCTTCTTTTTTCTTGTTCTTATTATTCTAGTTTTTCTTCTTTGTTATACTGCTCCTCCTTATCCCCCTCCTCCTCCTCTTCCCTTTCCTATTCATCCCAGCCCTCTTCCTTCCCTTCCTCTCCCACCAAACCCTCCTCCTCCTCTTCTTCCTCCTCCTCCTCCTCTTCCTCCTCCTCCTCCCCCTCCCCTCTTCCTCCTCTTCCTCCTCCTCCTCCTCCTCCTCCTCCTCCTCTTCCTCCTCCTCCTGCTTCTCTTCATCTCCCACCCATCCCTCTCCCTCCTCCTCTTCCTCCTCCTCCTGCTTCTCTTCATCTCCCACCCATCCCTCCTCCTCCTCCCCCTCCCCTCTTCCTCCTCTTCCTCCTACTCCTCCTCCTCCTCCTCCTCCTCCTCTTCCTCCTCCTCCTGCTTCTCTTCATCTCCCACCCATCCCTCTTCCTCCTCCTCCTCTTCCTCCTCCTGCTTCTCTTCATCTCCCACCCATCCTTCTTCTTCCTCCTCCTCCTCTTCCTCCTCCTCCTCCTGCTTCTCTTCATCTCCCACCCATCCCTCCTCTTCCTCCTCCTCCTCTTCCTCCTCCTCCTCCTGCTTCTCTTCATCTCCCACCCATCCCTCTTCCTCCTCCTCCTCCTCCTCCTCCTCTTCCTCCTCCTCCTGCTTCTCTTCATCTCCCACCCATCCCTCTTCCTCCTCCTCCTCTTCCTCCTCCTCCTCCTCCTCCTCTTCCTCCTCCTCCTCCTGCTTCTCTTCATATCCCACCCATCCTTCTTCTTCCTCCTCCTCCTCCTGCTTCTCTTCATCTCCCACCCATCCCTCTCCCTCCCCCTCCTCCTCCTGCTTCTCTTCATCTCCCACCCATCCCTCTCCCTCCCCCTCCTCCTCCTGCTTCTCTTCATCTCCCACCCATCCCTCTTCCTCCTCCTCCTCGCCGTAAGTCCCCCTTCCTCCTCCTCCTCCTGCTTCTCTTCATCTCCCACCCATCCCTCTTCCTCCTCCTCCTCGCCGTAAGTCCCCCCTTCCTCCTGCACTCATTTTTCACCCATTTTTCTTCACCATTAATGGAGACAATCGCGACACTGCTGAGGGCCTTGGGGTGGTGTGTGGTGCCAGACAGTTCCTCAGAGGGCCTTGTTGACACTCTCTGTCTGTCTGTCTGTCTGTCTTTCTCTGTGTCTTTCCGTCTCTCTGCGCCGTCACCACCTCTACTATATCAACACTCTCCACCTCTACCTCACCAACACTCTTCACCACCACTACTACCTCACCAACACTCTTCACCACCACTACTACCTCACCAACACTCTTCACCACCACTACTGCCTCACCAACACTCTCCACCACCACCTCTACCTCACCAACACTCTTCACCACCACTACTACCTCACCAACACTCTTCACCACCACTACTACCTCACCAACACTCTTCACCACCACTACTACCTCACCAACAATCTCCACCACTACTACCTCACCAACACTCTTCACCACCACTACTACCTCACCAACACTCCACCCCACCACCACTACTTCACCAACGCTCTCCACCACCACTACTTCACCAACGCTCTCCACCAACACTACCTCACCAACACTCTCCACCTCTACCTCACCAACACTCTCCACCTCTACCTCACCAACACTCTCCACCTCCACCTCACCAACACTCTCCACCACCTCGGGAAGTAAGCAACCACCCACCCTGAATCAGCTGGAGTGTGTGTTTACATCTCAACAGCTGACTGCCTACGCACCTTCCATTGCCGCTAGTGTGTGAGTCGCCTCTCTCTCTCTCTCTCTCTCTCTCTCTCTCTCTCTCTCTCTCTCTCTCTCTCTCTCTCTCTCTCTCTCTCTCTCAATCATGATCTATATTTTAACCTGATATTATTCTTACGTGTCTTTATCCCCAATCAACCAACCAGCCAACCAACCAACTAATCCATTTAAATCCATCGTCTCTCTGTTTTCCCTCCACACACAGCATGTAAACAAATCACCTTCGGGGTACAAGCGATGTTCGGGCCCTTTGATCCTCTCCTGGGGTCTCACATCCAGTCCATCACCGACGCCCTGGACATCCCACACCTGGAGGCGAGACTGGACATAGAACCGCAGGAGAAGGAGTTTAGCATTAACCTCTTCCCCTCCCACGTCTTCCTTAACCAAGCCTATAAGGACATGATTCAGTTCCTCAAGTGGAAGAAAGTGGCCATCATCTACGAGGAGGATTTTGGTAGGTCTCGAGAGTGTGTGTGTGTCTGTGTAGTAATGGTGTCTAATGGTGTCTAATGGTGTCTAATGGTACGACTGGGACTAAAATTACCCATATATTCGAGTAGGACTTGAGTGAGAGATTTTGGAGTAGGAAGTTGACAATATATCTAAATATATTGTGACAGTATATTGGACAACTCTCTCCTATATCTCTCTCTCACACACTCTCTCACTCTCTCTAATCTGTCCCCCACAGGCCTCATGAAACTCCAAGAGATCATCAGGTCTCCCCCCAGCAAGACGATAGAGATGTACATACGACAAGGTCATCCCGATAACTACCGAGATATACTCAAGGAGGTTAAACACAAAGAGATTTTTAGCATCATCGTTGACACTCTACCTAGGAACATGAGACAGTTTCTACGATGTGTGAGTTAATTACTGTCTTTTACCTGTGTGTCTACCTGTCTATGTGTACTGTATACCTGTAAATATGTATATCTGGTGAAACATTAAAGATATTCACCATTTTTACCATTATTACATAGAAAATAAAGTATGTATGTTCACCGCATATACATACATACATACATACATACATACATACACCTGTGAATATCATGTATACACTTTGGATTTGAGTGTTATTAAGGGTATGTATTACACGTTATTATTTTTCAGCTACATTGATCCGGCCTCTACCATTGACTCAGTCTTAACCATTGACTCAGCCCTTACCATTGACTCAGCCTTAACCATTGACTCAGCCTTAACCATTGACTCAGCCTGTACTATTGACTCAGCCTTAACCATTGACTCAGCATTAACATTGACTCAGCCTTAACCATTGACTCAGCATTAACCATTGACTCAGCTTTAACCATTGACTCAGCCTTTACCATTGACTCAGCTTTAACCAACATGGCGGCCTTGACGTTGGTATTATAAAGAGGAATTAATTTAAACCTTAACCCACGCAAATATTCTTTCAGGTAATTGAATAGTTTATTACCTGTTGGAGTTGTGGGTTTGTGTATTCTTTCTTTCTTTCTTTCTAAGTCATTCTCTCTCTCTCTCTCTCTCGTATAAACTAACCCTCACATTCTCTTCCTCAGTTGCTACAGCTACAAATGAATGACTACCGCTACCACTACCTGTTTACTACCTTTGTGAGTATACCTTGGCACTGTTGTACGATATTGGCACTGTTGTATGATGTTGGCACTGTTGTATGATCTTGGCACTGTACACATATATGATCTGGCACTGCTAAACGTATAATAATATTTCATACATAACCAAATCACTACATGTCTGAATGACCCAACACTGGCACTGTCCACTAAGATGACCTCCTTCTTGCTCCTCGTCGTGACCTCTCTTGACCTCTCTCCTACAGGACATCGAGACCTTTGACCTGGAGGACTTCAAATATAACTACGTCAACATGACCGCCTTCAGGATTGTGGATACGAGTAGTGTTCATGTCCAGAAAATACTCAGAGATATGGAGAAGTTTCAGCCCATTGGTCACTCCATCCTCAACAAGTCTTCCATTATCAAGGTCAGAGGTCATGGGTCAAGTGATGGGGTGTTGAAGTCAGGTATTGGGGTCAGGGTTCAGGTGTTGGAGGTTTGGAGTCAGGTGTTGGGAATCAGGGGTCAGATGTTGGTGTTCAGTGGTCAGGTGGTGGATGTTACGGGTTAGGAGTCAAATTCAAAGGGTCAGAGGTCATTAGTTTTTCATTAATTGACCTGTGTAATAGTCGTCAGGGATTTAATGTATTGTGTGTGTGTGTGTGTGTGTGTGTGTGTGTGTGTCTCATCTCAATAATCGAACATTAATCACCTCATCATAATGGGAGTTCTCCAAACGTCTAATTAATGAGTTGTCCAGATGCCTCGAGTTTTTCCAGGTCCACAAATTTGCATATTGGAGTTTTGCCATGAGAGGGAGGGGGGGGGGGTGAGTAAATAACCCCCCCTTTCTCCCTTTCCATTTCCCCTTTTCCAGTCCCTCTACCCCATTTCTCTAACCCCTTCCACTCCACTTTCCCTTCCCCAAATTTTACCCCTTCTAATTTTCCTACCCATACCTTACCCTTTCCGCTACTCCTACCCCCTCCTACCCCCTTCCCTCCTTTCCTACCCTCCTTCCCCCCTCTACCCTCCTTCCCTCTCCCTCACCTCTACCCTCCTTCCCTTTCCCTTTCTCCTCACTGTCTCTCTGGCCACAACTACTCCACCTCGGACCTCTCTTAGTCACCTCTCAACCACACTTCACACCTCTCACCCCTCTCACACCTCTCACTTCTCCTCCACTCACTCTAAGGGCCCTTACAGTCTGACCTGCCACCTGTAGCCCAAGCTTCTTCTTCTTCTTCCTCTTCTTCTTCCTCCTCCTCTTCTTCCCTTCTTTCCACTTTCTTCCTCTCTACCTTTTACTTCCCCTCCCTAAACTTCCCCTCTGTTCTATATTATTTCTTCCTCTCTCTCTCTCTCTCTCTCTCTCTCTCTCTCTCTCTCTCTCTCTCTCTCTCTCTCTCTCTCTTACCCTCCCCCTCTCCCTCCTCCTCCTCCCCAGCCCTCTCCTCCCTTTCTCCTCCGCTCCCCCTTCTCTCCTCTCCCCAGTCCCCTCCCCCCCAAGAAGGACATGACAATTGGTGTAATTCTCTACATTTTTAATTATATATTTTCAATCATCCAGGAATTAAAACGAAAAAAAATAAAGAAAGTCTTATAGTTTTAATTACAAGTTTATTTACGAGTTATAATGTTCACTACTCTTTAGCTTCAGGTCTTATTTATGTTTTATAAGACTCGTTACCATGACGAGAGTTAATGTGTCTATCTATCTATCTATCTATCTAGCTTTTACAAAATATAATGGTGTATTGTTTGACCTTGGAGTTAAAAAGATAAATTATCGTATGGCTCGCTAATGAGGCCACAGGTAAATTACGCTCTTATACCTGTACCCATATTACCTTACCTGAGGCCCTGGCAAGCACACATCCTGATTTGATCGTGTACACTATTGGTGGAAGATAGGGGGGGGGGTGGGGAAGGGGAAGTAAAGGGAGGGGACAATAAGGAGTTGGAGAGGAAAGGGGTAAGAGAGAGAATGGGGGGGGGGGAAAGGGGGAGAGGGAGGGTGTGGGGAATAAAGGGGAGAAGGGAGTAGCAGTAGAGGAAGGGGGAGAAGGGAGGTGGTAAAGGGGAGGGGTAAGAGGAAGGGGGAAGACAGACCCAGGAGAGGAAGGCACTTAATGCTTCTAATCGATTTTGGCGTCGAGGATGTCACTTACGGCGCCTCCGTCAGTAGCAACAACAGCAGGAGGAGCAGTAGCAGGAGTAGTGGCAGCAGGAACTACACGAGCACGAGTAATATTAGTGGTAGTATTAGTAGTCAATAGTAGTCGTAGTAGTAGTAGTAGTAGGCGTAAGAATAAAGTACCGTTCACCTCCTGTCTCTCGCCTCTCACCATCTCTCACTGCCCCTCACTCAGTCACTCACTCAGTCACTCACTCAGTCACTCATCGTTTTTTGCCAACTCTTAACACCTCTCACTGCCTCTCACCGCTGTCTCTCTGTCGCCATCAAGAAAAATACAGTATTCAAATTTTCACAAACCTAACCTAACCCAAGCTAACCTGACCTGACCTAAGCTAACCTGACCTAACCCAACCTAACCTGACCTGACCTGACCCAGAGAGGGCCAATAAAACACGACACAGAATCTCTACAGCCGGAACTATGATATTACTCCCACAAAGTTTCCTCTTTCTCGAAATTCTTGCCACCCCACGCCTGCCACGCCACCCCGCGCCTGTCCCGCCACCCCGCGCCTGTCCCGCCACCCCACGCGTGTCCCGCCACCCCACGCCTGCCCCGCCACCCCACGCCTGCCACGCCACCCCACGCCTGTCCCACCACCCCCATTTCTGCCACACCACCCCTCATGCCTACCACCCTCCCTCAGTCTCTCCCCCCCCCTCACCTTCCACCACCCTCCCTCCCTCACCCACCTTCCCTCCCTCACCCACCCACCCTCCCTCACTCACCCACCCTCCCTCACTCACTCTCTTTCTCCACCACAGGCAGAACCAGCGCTCATCTACGACAGCGTCAATGTGTTCGCCAAGGGTCTGCACGCGCTGGAGAGGTCGGCCACCCTCAGCCTCGCCAACCTGTCCTGCGAGAGTGAGACACCCTGGGGAGATGGGTCCTCACTCTTCAACTATATCAACGCCGTCAGTATTAATGTCTTGTTGTGGGGACGTTAGGTTAGGTTAGGTTTGGTTAGGTTTGGTTTGGTTAGGTTAGGTTAGGTTAGGTTAGGTTAGGTTAGGTTACATCAGTTTACCCATTATCAAAAGGTCACAGATGACCACCAACTCGTGTCATCTTTATATAAGCATTATTTAAGGCTGAAAATACTTTAAAAATTACTTAAAAATTACTTATAAAATTACTTAATACTCGTGAATGAAAACAAAATCCTCATCCTTCTTAAGTGATTCTGTTAAGTAATTTTTTAAGTTATTTTGTTAAGTGATTTTGCTAAGTAATTCTCTTAAGTGATTCTGTTAAGTAATTTTGTTAAGTGATTCTCTTAAGTGATTCTGTTAAGTGATTTTGTTAAGTGAGTTTGTTATGTGATTTTGTTAAGTTATTTTGTTAAGTGATTTTGTTAAGTGATTTTGTTAAGCAATTTTAAGTAATTTTGTTAAGTAATTTTACACACGAGGGAAATAACAATGAGGGGCTCAATATATTAAATTTTGAGGGAAGTAAATTTAGTGTTGTGTTATCTTAGACCAACTCGTCCTCTCGATAACAACTTCAAAGTCATAACTGCTGTGTGGGGAGGACTAGTGGTGGGAGGGGGCTAGTGGTGGGAGGGGGCTGGTATGGGTGTTATCTGTCCTATTGCCGCATACCACCACCACCACCACCACCACCACCACAACCACCACCACCATTACTACTACTACTACCATCACCACCACACGTGACTCAACCAAATTTTGTGTCGGTGGTGGTGGTGGTGTGTTAGGGAGACTCTCGTGGGTCGTCTACACCTTCTCATAGGGCAGTTAAGGGCTGTTAAGGGTTGTTAAGGGTTGTTAAGGGTTGTCATGTCCCCCGACGGGCTGCTTGTACCTGTCTTTATGTGTTCTTGTGTCCAAAAAGTTAGATTACTGAGTTACTCCTCCAAAGACTGTTACTGTCACACTACTCCAAGACTGTTACTGTCATACTACTCCAAGACTGTTACTGTCACACTACTCTAAGACTGCTACTGTCACACTACTCCAAGACTGCTACTGTCACACTACTCCAAGACTGTTACTGTCACACTACTCCAAGACTGTTACTGTCACACCACTGCAAGACTGTTACTGTCACACTACTCCAAGACTGTCACTGTCACACTACTCCAAGACTGTTACTGTCACACTACTCCAAGACTGTTACTGTCACACTACTCCAAGACTGTCACTGTCACACTACTCCAAGACTGTTACTGTCACACTACTCCAAGACTGTTACTGTCACACTACTCCAAGACTGTCACTGTCACACTACTCCAAGACTGTTACTGTTACACTACTCCAAGACTGTTACTGTCACACTACTCGAAGACTGTTACTGTTATACTGCTCCAAGACTGTTACTGTCACACTACTCCAAGACTGTTACTGTCACACTACTCCAAGACTGTTACTGTCACACTACTCCAAGACCTTCACTGTCACACCACTCCTCCAAAACTATCCCACTACTACTACTACTCCAAAGACTATCCCTACTACTCCTCCTCCAAAGACTGTCACTCTAAACTCATTTCCTGCAAGCAGCTCCCTGGGGCATTTCCTCGTTAAATGCTGCCCGCTGTAATGAGCTGCTCGTCGCCCCTCCCAATATTAACTTTGAAGATACTGAAAGATAAAAGAAGTTAAAAAAAAAATAATAATAATAAAAAAAAGTCTAATAAGACGTTTTATACGATTTTGACTTTTATTGTTGTCAACTCATTTGCATTTTGAGAGAGAGAGTGTTATTGTATTTTTTTGGTTGTGATGTGTTTTGGTGGAGGAGAGGGAGAGGGAGAGAGAGAGAGGGGGAGAGGGGGAAGGAGAGGGAGAGGGAGAGGTGGGAGGAGTGGGGAGGAATGTAGGAGGAAGTATGGAGAGGATAAATAGTGGGAGAAGAGAGTGGAAGAAGTGGGGGAGAGGAGTGAGAGGGAGGGCAGGAGAGGGAGTTGGAAGAGGATAATGTATAGAAGGGAGTGGGAGAGGTGAAGGGGAATGGGACAGATGGATAGGTAGGTAGGGAGGGAGGAAGGTGTAGTGTAGGAGAGGAGAGGTGATGGGTAGGGAGGAGGAGAGAAGAGAATGGGGTAGGTGAGAGGAAGGGAGAGAGGTAAGGAGGGGAAGAAGGAGAGATGAGGGGAAGAGGGAAAGAGGAGGGGAAAAGCCATGGAAATTCTCAAATATATCGTAACTTTCAGACAACTATTATCTTTGTTTATTTGTTTGGGAAGTGTTATTGGTCGAATCAGAATATATTTTACATAATGAAATAAATTAGAATAAGTTGTTTTTTTTCTTTCGTCTTCTCTTAACTGTTAGATGAGGCTTAGAGGCTATTGAGCTGACTTACGATACAACTTACGATTTTATTTAGTTTAAGACAAGGTGAATTTTTTTTTTTTTATGTGTTTTTGGATATAATATAATAAATTGTTTTAGGATATAATGGAATAAATTTTTGGGCCATAATACTTTTAGTTTGTTAGTATTTATTCCCTTTTGCTATTTTTTTTTATTTATTTTATGATAGTAAGGAGTTTAGTCCATTTTCTATATATCAAGGGAAGACTTTTGCAAATATAGACCGATGTTTAATATCTGATGTTCTTGATAATTACTTACTCGACGGTGACCTGTTAGTTGTAGTGTGACCTTGTGCCAATACCCAGACTGTGTAGTCCCATGTATTGACCTTTGACATGTGTTGACCTTTGATATGTGTTGACCTTTGACATGTGTTGACCTTTGGCACGTGTTGACTTTTGACACGTGTTGACTTTTGGCACGTGTTGACTTTTGTCACATGTTGACCTTTGTCGCGTGGTGACCTTTGACACGTGTTGACCTTTGGCACGTGTTGACCTTTGACCTGTGTGTCCCCGGGGCAGGTGGAGTATGATGGACTGACGGGACCCATCAAGTTTACAGAGGGTAAGAGAAGCAACTTTAAGCTGGACGTTCTCAAGCTGAGGAACGAGGAGTTAATTAAGGTAAGACTACAGGTGTGGCTAAAACTTGATACAGGTGTGGCTGAAGCTTGGTACAGGTGTGGCTGAAGCTTGGTACAGGTGTGGCTAAAGCTTGGTACAGGTGTGGCTGAAGCTTGGTACAGGTGTGGCTAAAGCTTGGTACAAGTGTGGCTGGCTGTTTGACTGAAACTACAGGTGTGGTTGAAGCTTGGTACAGGTGTGTCTGAAACTTTGTGCAGGTGTACATAAGATTTGCAGGTGTGGGTTCAGAGTGGAGTGAGAGGGAAGTGAGTGTGGGTGAGAGGGAAGTAAGTGTGGGTGAGAGGGAAGTGAGTGTGGGTGAGAGGGAAGTAAGTGTGGGTGATAGGGAAGAAAGTGTGGGTAGTGTGTGATAAGAGTATTGTTGCTATTATAAAGAAATATTGATTCTAATTCATTGATTTATTGATTCTAGTACTAATTGACTCTCTCTCTCTCTCTCTCTCTCTCTCTCTCTCTCTCTCTCTCTCTCTCTCTCTCTCTCACTCACAGGTGGGAGAGTGGACGCCAGATACTCAGATTAACATCACGGACAGACAAGCGTTCTTTGATGGCGGTCGACCTAACATTACTCTCAAGATTATTACTATAGAGGTGAGTGGCTCTTACCTCCTCTTCATTTTCTTTGTCTTCCTTCTGATCTTCTTCTTCTTCTTCTTCCTCTTCCTCTTCTTCCTCCTCTTCATTTTCTTTGTCTTCCTTCTGATCTTTTTCTTCTTCTTCTTCTTCTTCTTCTTCTTCTTCTTCTTCTGTTATATAAAGATTATTACGGAAGAGGCAAGAAGCTGTTGTCTCCTCTTCCTTCTCTTCTTCCTCCCTCTCCTCCTCCTCCTCTTCCTCGTTCTTCTTCAGATACTCTTCATATTTTTAAATGAGTAATTAATTAATTAAGTGAATCATGTAGTTAAAAAACCTCTCTTCCAGGTGACTCGCGGTTTTTAATGGGTTTATGGGCGTGATAATTAATACATACATACATACATACATACATACATACATCTCTTTGGTCCAGTCTTCGTAGTCCATATTTTTTTGGTCCGTATGTCTGGTCCGGTCTTTCTGGTTCATTCTTTCTCCGATAACCACTAGTGCCTCCTCCTCCTCCTCCTCCTCTTCTTCCCCCTCCTCCACCTCCTCCTCTTCCCCCCCCCCTCCTCCTCCTTCTCCTACTCGATATCTGGTTCACTGGCTCTCAACCCATGGAGGACGACTCAGGCTGTCTCCTATCTGGTGTTAGTCGTCTGGATGCTTGACTTCACCATATCACCCACACACACAGAGTAAACCCCCTGACCCATGAACCCTTCTCTAAAAGGGTTCAACAGTGGGCCAGATCGTCTTTTGTTTGAGCCGGAAACATAAAGATCCATGATGGTGTTTATGACATCCTGAGTTCGGTCCACACTGTCTGATAGAGCCCCTGGTGCCCAACTTATAACGACACCCAGTTAATAAGTGACCTCACGAGATATTGTTAAAATTAATCATTAAAATACAATACAATTATTCCTATCTAATTAATATGACGTTAAATTTAATATGTGAATTTATTAACAATATAACTAAAATAATTAATTACCTTGTTAAAATAAGTGTTATGGAATTTAACTAATTTTAGCACAGAAATAAACACGGTTAGGTTTAGTGGGTTAATTTCTGGTGGTAATTAACAGGTGATCAGTAAAGCACTAATTACAGGTACAAAATGCCAGGTATAAATGTTTGCACTTACAATGGTGTTTATCTTTGTTGTTTTACTTTTTTGTTTTTTGTTTTTCAATGTTGATTTTTTTTTGTAAACACTTGATGAGGAACGAATAAAAATGTGTGTGTGTGTGTGTGTGTGTGTGTAAAAGGTCAAGTGAGGTATTCTAAACGTTATCTCATGTTAAGGTCAGCATTTACCCCCTCCCCCTTCCTCCTTCCTTCCCCCTTTCTACCCCTTCTTACTCCCCCCTCTTCCTCCCTTTCCCTCTACCTCCTCCTTTCTCCCTCTATCAAGTCTTTCCTTCCTCTTACAACCTACCCCCCCCCCCTTCATTAATCTCTACCACCTCCCTCTTCCTTCTCTTACTAAACTCTTCCACCCCCCTCCCACCGTCCTTCTACCCCCCTCCCTCCCTCCTCCCACCCCCTCCCTCCCTCCCCACCCTATCCCACCCCCTCCTTCCCCTCCCTCCTTTCCTCTCCCCACTCCTCTCTACTCTTGTTTTCCTCCCTCCCCTCATCAGCCTTTCCCTCCCTCCCTCCCTCCCTCCTTCCTTCCTTCCTTCCTTCCTCTCATACATACATACATACATCCTCCTGCCGCCTGAGTGCCTTCCCGTGTACGCCTCTCATCTTCTCCTGGTAGTCATGCACACAGAACAAACAGTTTAAAATTGTTTTGTTGTGTCGGGAGGAGCCATTACCATCCACACTCTCGGTATAAACAAACAGGACCAGTGTTTTAAGTTCCCCTGTTTTACTTCACAATGGTTGGAGAGGCAAACACACACACACACACACACACACAAACACACACACACACAGGAATGTACCTTTAGTCGGATCTTCGAATAACAGGAACGAGTGGTGTGTGTGTGTGTGTGTGTGTGTGTGTGTGTAACCTTGACTGCCTGCCACACTATACTTACACAATCACCGTGACACAACCTTGGGACCCGTGTAATATGTGTGTGTTAAGTTTCAGGTCTCTAACTGTTTCCCTTTTGGAGTTATGGCTGGCACACACACACACACACACACACACACACACACGTCCTAATACAGATAGAGTCTCAGCGTTAGTTTGTCTACATTACTTTACTTTCATTCTTTCGTCCTCGTGATGTATCCAATTATATATATATTTTTCTTCTTCAGTATATCCAATTATAGTAAAGTCTCAGAGCAGTTTTGACGCCACCTTGAAAACTTTTTGTATCTTAGAATAAACGAGAATTTTTAGTTTGTATTTTTGTTTAAGGGAAAAAAAAAATCGTATTTCTTGGCCCTCGAGAATTCACCAGCCTAGTTCGTCCTTTTTTCCCCTTCTTGGCTTCTGATTGGTCCTGAGGGTAATGATTCTACGTGACGTAACACACTTAGTTATCGGTGATTGGTGGAGTGGAGGGGAGTAGTCGTTTCCCTTGGTATCTGATTGGTCCTGAGGGGTAATGATTGCCGTGACGTAACATACATGGTTTATTGGTGATTGGTGGAGGGGAGGGGAGGGGAGGGGGGAGAAATCGTGAATCAGAGAGAGAGAGAGAGAGACCTTAATTGTGTGTGCGTGAGGCCGGTGTCTGGATCACCTCCCCGCCCATCACGCCCACACCCCGCCTACCTGTATCCATGGGAGGGAGAGAGGGACATGGAGGGAAGAGGAGGATATAGAAGGAAAGAAAGAAGGAAGGAAGGAATGAAGGAAGGAAGGAAAAACACAAAAGACACAAGAAAAGGGCCGCCGCTAATGAGTGTGGTGACAAGTTGTCGTGTCAAATCTTTGGACACCTCTGTCATGTGTGTATGTATGTATGTATGTATGTATTTCTATCTCTTTTGTGCGTATGCATGTATGTTTGTGACCGTCTTTCTGCCGTGTATGTGCGTGTATATCATGTGCGGGGCCTACATTGCTATATTTTTTTTACAGCCCCTTGGTGCGGGTAATTTAACAGAGTGATGTATCATTCCCGACTCACAGCACAGGTCAGTACGGCGCTAATTAACCTGCTGATGGGACCACGATGTTAGGCAGGTAATTATAAACTTTTCTCCATCCAGTTGAATGTTGTCAGATTTAAGGGGGGCGAGTGTCCGTCACAAGCTGGGGTGGGGGGGGGGGGTGGTGGAGAGGTGGGGAGGTGGAGGAAGGATTGATGGAGGAAGGGTTGTTGGAGGAAATGGAGAGTTGGAGGAGGGGGGGTTTGATGGAGGAATTTGTGGGGCGGAGGAGGGAGGAGGGTGTTATTTGCCTATGGGGTAAGAGGTTGTGTTGTTGGTGGTGTGTTGGAGAGGTTGTGTTGGTGATGGTGTGTTGGAGAGGTTGTGTTGGTGATGGTGTGTTGGTGAGGTTGTGTTGGTGGTGGTGTGTTGGAGAGGTTGTGTTGGTGGTGGTGTGTTGGAGAGGTTGTGTTGGTGATGGTGTGTTGGTGAGGTTGTGTCTGGTGATGGTGTGTTGGTGAGGTTGTGTTGGTGATGGTGTGTTGGTGAGGTTGTGTTGTTGATGGTGTGTTGGTGATGGTGTGTTGGAGAGGTTGTGTTGTTGATCGTGTGTTGGTGAGGTTGTGTTGGTGATGGTGTGTTGGTGAGGTTGTGTTGTTGATGGTGTGTTGGAGAGGTTGTGTTGGTGGTGGTGTGTTGGAGAGGTTGTGTTGGTGATGGTGTGTTGGTGAGGTTGTGTTGGTGATGGTGTGTTGGTGAGGTTGTGTTGGTGATGGTATGTTGGAGAGGTTGTGTTGGTGATGGTGTGTTGGTGAGGTTGTGTTGGTGATGGTGTGTTGGTGAGGCTGTGTTGTTGAGGTTGTGTTGGTGAGGTTGTGTTGGTGGTGGTGTGTTGGAGAGGTTGTGTTGTTGATGGTGTGTTGGTGAGGTTGTGTTGGTGATGGTGTGTTGGAGAGGTTGTGTTGTTGATGGTGTGTTGGTGAGGTTGTGTTGGTGATGGTGTGTTGGAGAGGTTGTGTTGTTGTTGGTGTGTTGGTGAGGTTGTGTTGGTGGTGGTGTGTTGGAGAGGTTGTGTTGGTGATGGTGTGTTGGTGAGGTTGTGTTGGTGATGGTGTGTTGGTGAGGTTGTGTTGGTGATGGTGTGTTGGTGAGGTTGTGTTGGTGAGGTTGTGTTGATGAGGATGTGTGATTGTGTTGGTGATGTTATGTAATGTTGATCAATATCTTAAATACGTTTGTACCATTACCTTCCTTACTTCCTTCTCTTCCCTCCTTCACCGCCTTCTACGGGATGCCGCCTTACGTCACGTTATGTAGACAGAAGACACCAAGGGATATACTGTAGATGAAATGGATAGACATCTAACAGGAACGATTCTATAACCACCATCTTCCTCCCTCCTTCACCGCCTTCTACAGGAGCCGCCCTACGTAATAGTACACACGCAGAAGAACATCACAGGTAACGCTCGCTTCTTCGGGTTCTGTATCGACCTATTGGAACACCTGGCAGGGATGGTGGGCTTCAACTTTGAGATCACCGTCCAGCCTTACGGGAGATACGGCACTTACAACGAAACTACCGGGGAATGGGACGGCCTGGTCAAGGCGATCATGGATAAGGTTGTGGTAGTTGTGGTTGTTGAGGCTGGTAGTAGTGGTGGTGGTGGTTGTAGTGGTGGTGGTTATAGTTGATGCTGGTAATAGCGGTGGCGGTAATTGAGGCTGGTAGTAGTGGTAGTTGTAGTGGTGGTGGTGGTTGCAGTTGACGCTGGTAGTAGTGGTGGTGGTTGTAGTTGATGCTGGTAGTAGCGGTTGTACATTAGGCTAGTAGTAATGATGTTGAGTGGGTGTGGTTGTAATTGTAATAGTTAGTACTTCGCTGATTGTGGTTGGTTAGGTTAGTGTTGGTAACTGGGTAATGACGTAACAAAGCGCTTATGAGTAGTTACGAAGACTACACCAATTTGACAACGTACGGTAGTTAAGGTTATGTAGAATCCTATGAGGACTTGTTGGCGCTGTAGGAGTAAGATGAAGGTATAAGGTCCTGCGAGTTAAGGAACCTTCCGGGAACTCCTTCAGGATGCCGCTGATGACCACAACACAGAGGCGTTCCATCCTGCAACCTTCTCCACCCTGCAACCTTCCCCATCCTGCAACCTTCCCCATCCTGCAACCTTCCCCATCCTGCAACCTTCCCCATCCTGCAACCTTCCCCATCCTGCACCCTTCCCCATCCTGCAACCTTCCCCATCCTGTAACCTTCCCCATCCTGCACCCTTCCCCATCCTGTAACCTTCCCCATCCTGCAACCTTCCCCATCCTGCAACCTTCCCCATCCTGCACCCTTCCCCATCCTGCACCCTTCCCCATCCTGCAACCTTCCCCATCCTGTAACCTTCCCCATCCTGTAACCTTCCCCATCCTGCAACCTTCTCCATCCTGCAACCTTCCCCATCCTGCAACCTTCCCCATCCTGCAACCTTCTCCATCCTGCAACCTTCTCCATCCTGCAACCTTCTCCATCCTGCAACCTTCCCCATCCTGCAACCTTCCCCATCCTGCAACCTTCCCCATCCTGCACCCTTCCCCATCCTGCACCCTTCCCCATCCTGCACCCTTCCCCATCCTGCACCCTTCCCCATCCTGCAACCTTCCCCATCCTGCAACCTTCCCCATCCTGCAACCTTCCCCATCCTGCAACCTTCCCCATCCTGTAACCTTCCCCCAATCTACACCTTGCTATATCCAAACCTACACCCTACCCCAAGCTACACCTGTACTACACCCCTTGCCTTGTCTCTGAAGCACTGTATCACCTGTACCGGCACTGTAATACAACGTCACAACCCGTCACAACCCGTCACAACCCGTCACAACCCGTCACAAACTCGTCACAAACTCATGGACGACGAATTGCTACACAAGTCGTACTCCACATAGTAGCAGCAAGTAAAACCAAGTAACGCCAAGTAGCACCGTGTAGCACCAAGTAACAACAAGTAGCACCGAGTAACGCCAAGTAGCACCGTATAGCACCAAGTAACAACAAGTAGCACCGAGTAACGCCAAGTAGCACCAAGTAACAACAAGTATTAAGTAACAATCTATGATACGTAGGAACAAGTAACATCTTTGAACTGGTAAGCAACAGGTGTATGAGGGGAGGGGTGGTATGTGGTATAAACAATTAGAAACCAAAAAAAAAAAAAATGTTAACTGATAGAAAACTCGTAGATAACTTTTACACTAATGGTAGACTAAACGAATAGAAACCAAATAAATAAATAAATAAACCACACTAGATACCTTTTAGAAAACGCATAGATAACAACCTCACAAATACCCAATAAATAATATAGTGAAACCAGAAACCACAAGTAAATTTAGTAAAAAAAAAACACACATTTACAGCATAGAACGAGTAGCTTAATCCTTCAACACATTATATCTCGCTTTATCTCTCCCTTATACCTTCTCCCTCCCTCCTGTGGTCACCCTGTAGGAGACACCCTTCGTCATGACCAAACAATCCAAGAACCTGACGGGGAACGGCCGCTTCGAGGGGTTCTGTGTGGATTTGATCGCCTACGTCTCCACCATGGCCGGCTTTGAGTACCAGATCGAGCTGTCTGGTGATGGCTTATACGGCATTATTGATACTGAGACTGGCGAGTGGAACGGCTTAGTCAGGGAGCTCATAGATAAGGTGAGTCAGGGAGGGTATGGTGAGTCAGGGAGTGGTGAGTCAGGGAGGGTATGGTGAGTCAGGGTGTGGTGAGTCAGGGAGGGTATGGTGAGTCAGGGAGGGGTATGGTGAGTCAGGGAGTGGCATGGTGAGTCAGGGTATGGTGAGTCAGGGAGTGGTATGGTGAGTCAGGGAGTGGTGAGTCAGGGAGGGTATGGTGAGTCAGGGAGGGTATAATGAGTCAAGGAGGCAGTTATGAGTCAAGTTGAGTCAGGGAGCTGATAGTTAAGATGAATAAGGGAGGGTTTGTTGAATTATGGAGGAAGTATTTAGTCAGGGAGGGTATAGTGAGTCAGGGAGGGTATAGTGAGTCAGAGAGGGTATAGTGAGTCAGGGAGGATATAGTGAGTCAGGGAGGGTATGTGAGTCAGGGAGGGAATAAATCACGGATGAAATGGTGAGTTCGGGAGAAAATATTAGTTATAAATGAATCAGGAAGTTCACTTAAAAGAGGTTCTACAACACGGTAAGTCACTAAAGCCGGGATGTTGTTGTTGTTGCTGTAGTTGTTGTTGTTGTTGTAGTTGTTGTTATGTAGTGCTTGGTGGTAGTTGTAGTGTTTATGGCAGGTGTTATTTAGAAAACATTAGGTAAGACAGGTGTTATTCAGAGAACATTAGGTAAGACAGGTGTTATTTAAAGAACTTTAGGTAAGACAGGTGTTATTTAGAGAACTTTATGTAAGACAGGTGTTATTTAGAGAACATTAGGTAAGACAGGTGTTATTTAGAGAACTTGATCATTAAAGACAGATATTTACCCCTGAATATCCCCCCAAAATATTAATTAACCCCTAAAATTACACCCCCCAGAAAAAAAAGTATAAATTAGGGATTATATTAACCCCAGAAATTACCCTCAAAACACATTTATTGTCCCAGAAAGTGACCGTAAAAAGAGTTACCCCAGAAAGTACCCCCGAAAAAGAGTTACCCCAGAAAGTACGCCCGAAAAAGACAGATATTATCCCCAGAAATTACCTCAACGATCAGGTATCATTTATCTAACCTACGTCTCTTCCCTCCTCATCCTCCTGCTGCTGCTGTTGCTCCCTCCTGCAGAAGGCTGACTTGGCTGTGGGGTCTATGACAATCAACTATGCCAGGGAGAGTGTGATTGACTTTACCAAACCTTTCATGAACCTCGGCATCTCTATTCTCTTTAAGGTGAGTCGGGGTGGTGAGTCAGTCAGGGGAGTCTGATGAGTTAGGGTGTGTGGTGAGTCTGACAGGGAGAATGTAGTGAGTCAATCAGGAAGACTGTGGTGAGTCAGTCAATGGGAATCTGGTGAGTTAGTCAGGGAGGGGGGTGGTGGGTAAGGTTAGTCACCAGGTAAGACTCTTAATTATCTAATACCAGGTAAGACTCCTCTCCGAGTCTTCCAACCAACCCCATCCGTCCCTCCCTACTTCCCTCCCTATTTCACCTCACCCCCCCCCCCCCACACCTCCCTCTCACCTTCCCTCCCTCCTTCCCTCCCTTACCTGAATTCCGGGCATGAAAATAAGACTCGCTAAGATTCCTGATATATTCAGGTGAGTGTCAGGTGAAGGAGACTTATCACCTCTTTGTCTTGGCTCAGGTGTCAGGCACGAGTTATATATTTGTTTAAGGTGAAAATGTTGTGTTGGATTATATGCCCAGGTAATCTTGCCTATAATTAGTTATTTTTAAACGTCCAGGTGATCTTGTGTATAATTGATTTTTTTTCGTCCAGGTGAACTCGTCCATAATTAATTAAGTTTATTCGTCCAGGTGATATCACTAATACCTGTCTATAATTATGAACTATGCATGATTAGGTGAGCTATAATTATTAAATATATATAATCATTTCCAAAAATAATAATTGTATATTTTGTAAGGTTAGTTTCATCTACTATATAATTACTAAGCTAAAGGATTGGTTTACTAGCTATGATTATTTTATGTACCTTAATGATTATATGGTATAGTTATTTACCCTCTATAACTATGGTTTATATATGGATTAATTACTGCATGAGGATAAAGTAATTAATTATATTCAACATGTCATTTGTATAATTTGTTAATATTTTTGTGTAATAATGACGATGATGATAATGATAATAATAATAATGATGTTTGGGTGTATAACTAATTCGTTTGTGATTATTTCAGGTAATTAATTATATTTTAAGCATCTTTAGATAATAAGGTAGATAATAAATTAGACTTCATATGGAAAACAAAAATGAAAGGTAGAGCAGTTCTTCACGGTTATGTCAGAAGAACAAAAGAACGAGAGAGAGAGAGAGAGAGAGAGAGAGAGAGAGAGAGAGAGAGAGAGTCAGGAGTTGGCAGGAATTTTCAATGAGATGGGCTGGGCCTAATTCTTTCGGCTTAAGAGAATTAGGCGGTGGTCAGGTATGTGAGGGTCCTCTCGTTTGGTCCTTAACTATGGGGGGGGGAGGGAGCCGGAGGTGGTGATGGTGGTGGTGATGAGGCGTGAAAGGATTGGAGTTGGAGAGATGGAGATAAAGGTAGGAGGAAGGGGAGGAGAGAAGGGTAAAGATGAGAGGTGATGAGGGGGAGAGAAGGACGAGAGGAAAGGGGGAAGAGGAGAAGGAGGTGGTATTGAAGACAGAGAGGAATGATGATGATAACGGTGAGGGGAGGACAGAAGAAGAGCAATGAGAAGGAGGAGCGAGAATAGGGGGAGGGAACGAAGAGGAAGGAAACAAAGAAAAGGGGAAGTAAGAAGGACAAGAGAAAAAAAATAGGGAAAACAGACTGGGGAAGGAGGAGAGAAGGAGAAGGAGGGGAAGAGAAGGAAAGGGGGATAAAATGAAGGAATAAGAAAGATTAGATAGAAGAAGGAGAAGAGGGGGATAAAGAGGAAGAAAATGGGAGAAGAAGGGGAGAGAGAGAGAGAGAGAGAGAGAGAGAGAGAGAGGTATTTAAAGTGTCTCATTCCTAAGCCAATAGCCCAAACCTGGCAGGACCCTCAAATCGTCTCTCCTTCCCCCCCCCCCCCCCCCCACCCCTCCTTCACTTCCGTCGGCCCTCCTTACTCCAGGCCTCGTGAGGGACAGGCTGATGGAACGGGATAGTGGAAGGGTGAGTGACGGAGGTGATAAGAGGGGTGAGTGACTGGCTGGTAGTGATGGGGGGGGGGGGTTGAGTGACGGATGAGGGACACGTGAGAGGTTAGAAAGATGGATGAGAGAGAGAGAGAGAGAGAGAGAGAGAGAGAGAGAGAGAGATTCTTATTGGTCACACAGCTGCTTGTATGTGTGTGTGTGTGTGTGTATATGTGTGTGGTCACCAGGGGTCCTCAACACACAGTATCAACAGTCAGTCCTATTTTGGGGTCTATTTTGGGGGAAGGGAATGGGACCGAGGAACTATTGTGCTATTTTGGGATAAAGACAATGATTTTTTTTTGGGGGGGGGGGGGGTGGGATTTATTGGGAAAAGCTTGGGACATTTTGGGGAAAGTCGGTGACCAATGAATTATGAAGGGCGGGGGAGGGGGGAGGGGGGTAGTGAGGGAATGAGGTGCAACGAAGGATGGGAGGAAAGGATGTGAGAAAGATTAAATGGGCGATAGGTAGTGAGGTGTGAAGGGGAGAGAGAGAGAGAGAGAGAGAGAGAGAGAGAGAGAGAGATTGACTCGTGCCTCACCCACAATATAAAGTGATTCATGGCAGCTACCTCGTGATTTACGTAGACTGATGAGGATTGCTGCTTCGGCCTAGAAGGGCAGACAGACAGACAGACAGACAGACAGACAGACCGACAGATAGATAGACAAACAGACAGACAGACAGATATATAGATAGAGAGACAGAGATGAAGACATTTGAATAAACTCTACGGTCATATCTACCCACATTTCACTTACTTTTCTTTTTATATATAATTTACATATTTTTGTGTCTTTACGTATATCGAATCAACACGTTGACGTATAACGAATCAACTTAACGTACCCTAATCGAGGTCAATTAACATATCACTTTCTCAATCACCGTATTCACTAAGTCATTCCCTCCTCCTCTTCCTCCCCCCTCCCCCTACTTCTCCTGCTTCTGCCTCTTCCTTTTCAGTGAGTCTAATGGAAAATTTCTTAGCTCCTCTGAGGCTCTTTGATGATTGGACCTCAAAGGGCAGGTTTTGTGTGAGTGTTGGTTTTTAATATAGTATGTCAAGGTGGAAGGCTCTCTTGCCGTAAAATGAGAATCTGTCTTTTAGCATGAAGCCTCACTTAAGGGAAGAAATCTATCATAGAGGGGGTTTTTTCCTGTGCAGTTTTATTTTTATTTATTATTTTTTTTTGGGGGGGGGAGGGGGGATGGGTGTGGCTAAATCGTGGTGCTTTCTTCTTGTTCATGTTCTTCCGCCACCTTTTTTTCCTCTTCAATCTCTTCTTTCTCCTCTTCCTCCTCTTAAATTTCGTCTACCTCCTCCACTTCCCACTGCTCTTACTCCTACTCTGTCTCCTTCTCAGCTTCCTCTTCCTCTTCCGTGCGTTGAACTCTTTACTGTGGATGATGTCAATACCTGCCATGTTATCTTTACAAATTAAACCCACATTAGATGACACAGACAAGCATAAAACAAAAAAAATAAAAACATTTTTTTTTCCTTTTTTTCTTGATGCGAGTCTATATGCAAATGACCTGAGGTGTAATATTTTCTCTGGGGATAGTTTCTGCACTATTGAAGACCCTTGATGGTATAGATATCATAGTGAATTAGTTAAGATGTATAAAATCACTTGCATAGATAGAGGTATTTGCCATAGGGTTCTGGACTGGCATACCACAGGACGATACTTTGTTCCTTTTGTAAAAAAAATATACACATGCTACTCCGCCTTTATATAAACAAACTTCAAAGTGGCCTAAGTCAAATGAGATTCTCGATACAGAGGGTTCATGTATCTAAAGGTATTACAGTATTCCTATTCCTGAAACTTTATAGACTGTGGCTGAAGTCGTGGTTTGATAAGTAGGATAATAAAGTTTTTCGCCGCACTGATCGGTGAAGTACCTCAAGTACTGTTTGTTTACCTGGTGGAGACCGTCTGGGCTATCAACCTACACTGGGTCATGACAGTACCTTGTGGTTATATTCTCCCTGGATAACAACTCACAGGTGATATATATTCTCCCTGGATAACAACTCACAGGTGATATATATTCTCCCTGGATAACGACTCTCAGGTGATATATATTCTCCCTGGATAACGACTCTCAGGTGATATATATTCTCCCTGGATAAGAACTCGCAAGATAACGGATTCAGCTGAGTAGTGTTGAATCCCTGGCCGCCTGTTGCCCGCCCGAGTCTGCCAAAGTTCTCCTCTGACCCTCAAAACTGTTGACGACTGAATGGTGTTCGCTGAAGCTCGCACAAGTTAATATTGACTCAGAGAATTCCATTTAGCTAAACTAACAGGTATTGGCCTTGTTCCCCCGTGTCGCTGGCGTGCTGAGGCGGAAGATGAGGCCGTGGTGTGTGTGTTGACCCAGCGGCTCGCCAGCAGCAGGATGGGAATTAAGTATGATACGTTCGTGTGAATCCCGGAGCTAAGATGAGACGCCGCGCCTTGTGTTTGCTGTGGCTCTGTTGCGGTGGATTACAACTCTTTATGGCGAGGTTATATATAGACATTCCTTATGGCGGGGTTATATATAGACATTCTATATGACGGGGTTGTATATAAACATTCTATATGACGGGGTTGTATATAAACATTCTATATGACGGGGTTGTATATAAACATTGAAGGGAATCTGGGAAGCACAGATCCAGTACAGTACTGTTGATATATAAACCTGTATTTGTATATTAAGATTAAACTAAGATTAAATTCTAAATAAGTTAAACCTTTTTGTGACAGATAGATAGATAATTAGATAGATAGATATATAGATAGATAGATAAATAGATAAATAGTGATAAGGATAAGTGGATGCCTCTGTCAGGTGTGTGATTTTTTACTTAATTACACGAGCAGGTGATGACGACAGGTAACAGTGGTACAGGTAGATTCTGACCCTGTATTAGTGTACGGGAGTGGAACCAGTGATCGTGTGTGTGTGTGTGTGTGTGTGTGTGTGTGTGTGTGTGTGTGTCCCTCCCTGGTGGGTGTTTTTGAGGTGGTCCTCCTAGAGTGCTGCTGACTCCTGCTCTCACCTGGCTCTGCCTTCACCTGTAACTCAGATCCCCACGAGCCAGCCCACGCGTCTCTTCTCCTTCATGAACCCGCTGGCGGTGGAGATCTGGCTCTACGTTCTGGCCGCCTACGTTCTCGTCTCCTTCACTATGTTCGTCATGGCCAGGTTTTCCCCCTACGAGTGGAACAACCCGCATCCCTGTAACGCCGAGAGTGACGTGGTGGAGAACCAGTTTAGTGTGAGCAACTCCTTCTGGTTCATCACGGGGACGCTGCTCCGCCAGGGCTCCGGTCTTAACCCCAAGGTACAGTGCCGCCAGCAGGTCAGTCAGACGGAGTATATTCTGTGTTGTGTTCATGGCGGAGTTGCTTTAACATGATACATCTCATATCTGGAGGGTCAGTCATAATGGAGTCAGTGTCCTCAACTTTGTATAAACTGCCGGAAGAACAACAACAAACACAGAATGTCCTCGTCTTCACTAACTTGCAATGTTTCCAGCCCAGAGAGATCCCGGAGTAGCAGCAGCGACGTAGAAGGCATTGCTACACCCTCACCTTATACACCTCCTCCTCCCCCCCCCCCCACACTGTACAGTATGTAAACAAAGTCACTTGTATCTTAGACTGGTTACCTCTCCCCCTGCCCCCCTCTGGCTAGGTACCCCAGAGAGTCCCTACCCAGCTGTTCTCCTTCATGAACCCTCTGGCAATAGAAATATGGCTCTACATCCTGGTAGCCTACGTCGTCGTCTCCACTACCATCTACATCGTGGCCAGGTTCTCCCCGTACGAGTGGCACCTCCCCGGCCCTTGCTACCACAACAGAGAGTTTATGGAGAACGACTTCACGCTGAGCAACTCCTTCTGGTTCACCATCGGCACCCTCATGCAGCAGGGGTCCGACCTCAACCCCAAGGTACTGTGGAGACTGGCCGGCGGGGGCGTCACCCTCACCACCACCACCACGCCCACGCCGCCTCCTGAACCTCACTAACACCTGTGCAGTCCACTAACACCTGTACAGTCCACTAACACCTGTACAGTCCACTAACACCTGTACAGTCCACTAACACCTGTAGAGAGAAGAGAACGAACGTGAGGCTGAGAGGACGGTTACGGCATGTGTTGGTGGAGTGGGTGAAGGAGGTGGGTGAGGGAGATGCCCCCGACGGGTGAGCACCTCAAGATTGTCACTGCAGAAGCTTGTGTACCCTGCATGATCTTCCTTTTCCTCTTATTTTTCTTCTTCTTGTTTATTCTTCTTCTCCTCCTCCTCCTCTTTTTACCTCTTCTTGTCTTGCTGCTCCTACTCCCCCCTGTTCTTCCTCTTTTTCTCTTGCTCCATCTCTTCCTATTCTTCTTCTTCTTTCCCTACTCTTCTTCCTGCTTCTCTTCGTCTTTCTCTTATTCCTATTTTTTTTCCTTTTCTCCTACTCTTCATCTTCCTGTTCATCTACGTCCTCTTCCTCCTCCTCCTCTTCCCCTTCCCCTTGTCTTTCTTGTGCATGCCCTCCCTCTCTTCTCTCTTCCTCACTCCCTTCTCACTCCCTCTCTTCTCACTTCCTCCTCTTCTTTCTCCTCTTCTTCCTCCTCCTCCTCCTCCTCTTGTGCATGCTCTTCCTCCCTCTCTTCTCGTGGTCCACTTCACACACTCTCACCATCATTCTAACCTCAAAACATAATAATGAATAAGACAAGAATAATGAATAATAAAATGAAGGAATAAAGAGAATTGATAAAAGTGTAAATAGATGAATGAGAAGAATGTACTGGGAGAAAATTGAGTATGTAATTTTTTTTTTGTTAGATCGCGTTTGTTTTTCTTTTGTTTTCATTCATTTTTTCGTTATTTTTCAATTTATTTCAGTTATTATCTTTTTCAATCATTCGATACTTCATTAATTCTTTTTTTTTTCATTCTTAAATTTATTTTTTATTTTATTAATAGACAAAATATGTGAAAAAAAAATATTATCAGTAAAAAATAATAAAACAAAAATTTGGACCTAAATTCACTGTTTTAATTTTCTTAATAAACAAAAAAAAATTGAAAAAATATTATATTAGTAAAAAAAAAATAAGAAAAATAAAGAACAAATGGAAATATTTTACATTTTTTTTTCTAGTGAGTTTATATTAAATTCTTTTGTTTAATAGAGGCGACTTATGACCCTCTGGGAAATATCATGTATGCTGGCGAAGGTTCTTAAGAAAGGTGGGTCATATCTCCGGGGTTTAAGGGGTTTTATCCAGGGGTTTAAAGGGGGGGTCGTATCTGAGGTTAAAGGGTTTATATCATGGGATTAAGGATTACGGTTTGGTTTAAGGGGTTGTATCAGGAGTTTAAGGGATCTGGTTTGGTTTAAGGGGCTATATCAGGGGTTTAAGGGGTGATATCAAGGGTTTAAGGGGATAGTATCAGGGTTTTAGAGTTGATACGGTACCTTTACTTGTACCTCTGTGTGTGTATGTGTGTGCGTGTGTGTGAGGAAGACGTTCATAGCATGTCTGTAGGTCTTAAAGGGCAAGAAGCAAGTAATAAAGAGAGAGAGAGAGAGAGAGAGAGAGAGAGAGAGAGAGTCCACTTGGGTAAAAATGAAAACCATGTAAAAATTTTGGAGGTGAAGTGTGGATAGCGCTTTTGGAGGTTCCGAGGGGGCAGAGGTGAATGGTTAAGTGCCAGTGCCTCCTCCTCCTTCTCCTCCTTCGTCTTCTCAACCCTCCTTTTCTCACCTTCTTATTCGTTATTCCATCACCTTTCTTCTCCTTACCTCCTTCCTCCTTCTCCTCCTCCTTCCTCCTCCTCCTCCCTCCTTCCTCCTCCCTCCTTCCTCCTCCCTCCTTCCTCCTCCTCCTTCCTCCTTCTCCTCCTCCTTCCTCCTCCTCCTCCACGACCCTCACGCCTCACCCTCTTCTTGTTCTTCTTACCTTCACTCACCATCCTCTCTCACTACTTCACCTTCCTTCACCCTCCCTCCCTTTCTTCCTCACCTTACACTCCCTTTCTTCCTCACCTTACCCTCCCTGTCTCCCTTACCCTCCCTTTCTTCCTCACCTTACCCTCCCTGTCTCCCTCACCTTACCCTCCCTTTCTTCCTCACCTTACCCTCCCTGTCTCCCTTACACTCCCTTTCTTCCTCACCTTACCCTCCCTTTCTCCCTTACCTTACCCTCCCTTTCTCCCTTACCTTACCCTCCCTGTCTCCCTTACCCTCCCTTTCTTCCTCACCTTACCCTCCCTTTCTCCCTTACCTTACCCTCCGTGTCTCCCTCACCCTACCCTCCCTGTCTCCCTTACCCTCCCTTTCTCCCTTACCTTACCCTCCCTTTCTCCCTTACCTTACCCTCCCTGTCTCCCTTACCCTCCCTGTCTCCCTTACCTTACCCTCCCTTTCTCCCTTACCTTACCCTCCCTTTCTCCCTTACCTTACCCTCCCTGTCTCCCTTACCCTCCCTTTCTTCCTCACCTTACCCTCCCTTTCTCCCTTACCTTACCCTCCCTTTCTCCCTTACCTTACCCTCCCTGTCTCCCTTACCCTCCCTTTCTCCCTTACCTTACCCTCCCTGTCTCCCTTACCCTCCCTGCCTCCCTTACCTTCCCTCCCTCACTATCACTAAACACATACACATGACAATCACCAACTGGACCCATTTCTTCCATCTTTCCTACGTTCATTTATTCAACTAAACTGACTTCAGAGAACGTATGTAATTAAGGTAATTCGGTAGTTAAATTTGACCTTGGTTTTGAGTTAGTGACGTAGGTTTTGAGTTATTGATGTGAGTTTTGAGTTAATGGCGTGAGTTTTGAGTTAGTGACGTGAGTTTTGAGTTAGTGGCGTAGGTTTTGAGTTAGTGACGTGAGTTTTGAGTTAGTGACGTTAATTTTGAGTTAATGGCGTAGGTTTTGAGTTAGTGACGTGAGTTTTGAGTTAGTGACGTGAGTTTTGAGTTAGTGGCGTAGGTTTTGAGTTAGTGACGTTAATTTTGAGTTAATGGCGTAGGTTTTGAGTTAGTGACGTGAGTTTTGAGTTAGTGACGTTAATTTTGAGTTAATGGCGTAGGTTTTGAGTTAGTGGCGTAGGTTTTGAGTTATTGATGTGAGTTTTGAGTTAGTGGCGTAGGTTTTGAGTTAGTGACGTTAATTTTGAGTTAATGGCGTAGGTTTTGAGTTAGTGACGTGAGTTTTGAGTTAGTGACGTTAATTTTGAGTTAATGGCGTAGGTTTTGAGTTAGTGGCGTAGGTTTTGAGTTAGTGACGTGAGTTTTGAGTTAGTGACGTTAATTTTGAGTTAGTGACGTTAATTTTGAGTTAATGGCGTAGGTTTTGAGTTAGTGACGTGAGTTTTGAGTTAGTGACAAGATTTTTGAGTTAGTGACATGATATTTGAGTTAGTGGCATGAATTTTGAGTTAGTGACAAGATTTTTGAGTTAGTGACATGAGTTTTGAGTTTGTGACAAGATTTTTGAGTTAGTGACATGATTTTTGAGTTTGTGACATGATATTTGAGTTAGTGACATGATTTTAGAGATAGTGACGAGAGTCTAAGTGAGTTTGTTTGATACATTCTCAAGGCGACAGTTTGAGAGAAGACTTAGCCCAGGAAATTATTGAAGGATTCGTTTTTTGAATGTTAATATAAATATTCGTCATAGTTCTTTAAGTCTTCTTCTTTCTTCTTGTTCTTCTTGTTCTTCTTGCTTTTGTTCTTCTTCTTCTTGTTCTTATTGTTGTTGTCCTTATTGTTGTTGTTGTTGTTGTTCTTGTTCTTCTTCTTGTTCTTCTTCTTCTTATTGTTATTCTTCTTGTTCTTGTTCTTGTTCTTCTTCTTTTTTTTCTTCTTCTTATTGTTGTTGTTCTTCTTCTTCCCTCTCTTATCAATCCTGTTCTTCTTCCTACTATCCTCCTTCTCTTCTTCTTCCTCCTCCTCCCTTGCTATACCTCCTCCTCTTCTTCCTTCTCCCTCTCTTATTAATCCTGCTCTTCTTCCTACTAGCCTCCTCCTCCTCCTCCTCCTCCTCCTCCTCCTCCTGCCTCATGTATGTATTTATTGCTTGTGCTTGTTTCTGTCTCTCCTCTGCGGTGTGTCTGTCTCTCTGTCTGTCTGTCTCGTGTTTTTTTACCTTCACAATGCTCTTGACGGTGTCTTGCCTACGTCGGGTACCTACCTGTATGTGCCATAGAGATTGTAAGCACCTTGTTCACCTGTTCTCTTATCTCCTCTCGGTTATACGCCCCTCAAGTGCTGCTCTGGGACCTGTTAATTAACGCTGGATCAGGTGTGTGTGTGTGTGTGTGTGTGTGTGTGTGTGTGTGTGTGTGTGTGTGATAGCCCAAACTTCCCTTCTCCTCCTCCTCCTCCTCCTCCTCCTCCATCCTCTCTCCATCTAAAAACGTAACACCTGTACAGACATTGTTACTTCATAGAGCCAGGTGTGTGTGTGTGTTGTGTGTGTGTGTGTGTGTGTGTGTAAAGTGATTCAGATATACATATAGTCGACAAGACATGTGACCTGTGCACGACTTCTCATATGTGAGTTTTATTAATAACGAGACTCACCACACACCTGTCTCCTCACACGTGACTTCTATATCTGGCTGTCTAATCTTCCTCCACTTCACGTCTTGTTGACTCCCGTTTATCCGGTATTGCAGACAGCCTTTCTTTGACGTGTCTAAGGCAAATATAAGCATGTAATAAGCTGGTCTGACGTCAAAACTTAATAAAATAATAATAATAATAATAATAATAATAATAATAAACACCATGAAATTTAAGTATACACAAAAAAATTTAGGTAGGCGTAAAAATATTTAACAGGGAACAAAAATCACGAGAAAAGAAAATGAGTTCGTATACCACATCTCTTTGTTTACATCGATGACGTCAGAGCTCCTTGACATCAGACCTGACGATAATCGAACCCTCTCTTGGACATAAGCTTGGTAGATGCATGACTTGATTTTATTTATTTTATATTTTTTGCCAGTCAGCCAGCCAGTAGTAGAGTCGCGTTGCCATTTTTTGCCATAATGTTGCTGTCATCTTAGCGTTCTGCAGTGATCACGGGTGCTTACACTGTCTCTATGGTAACTTGTAGTGTTGTTGTTGTGGTTGTTGTTTGTGGGTGGTGCCTAAGGTGACATACCCTTCTTCCTTCACACACACACACGTAATGGTCGCCTTAATGACCTCCTATTACCTGTTGTACCTGCCTAATGGAACGAATTAGTATTTTTCCTCTAGTATTTGAGAAGCAAGTGTTGCCTCCAGCTGATGGGTGTTAAGGTGCCAGGTGTTTTAATACTTTAGAGGATATTTAAAACACCTGTTACCTGGACAACTGGTGTTTAAAAGATGGTTACCTGAATACCTGTGGTCTAGAACACCTGTGGCCTAGAACACCTGTGACCTAGAACACCTGTGGCCTAGAACACCTGTGGCCTAGAACACCTGTGACCTAGAACACCTGTGACCTAGAACACCTGTGGCCTAGAACACCTGTGGCCTAGAACACCTATGACCTAGAACACCTGTGTCCTAGAACACCTGTGACCTAGAACACCTGTGACCTAGAACACATGTGACCTAGAACGCCTGTGCCCTAGAACACCTGTGACCTAGAACACCTGTAACCTACAACATCTGTGACCTAGAACACCTGTGACCTAGAACACATGTGACCTAGAACACCTGTAACCTACAACACTTGTGACCTAGAACATCTGTGGCCTTGAACACCTTTAAACCCTGAATACCTATTGTCTAGAACACAAGATAAACACTTCAGTGAACACGAAGAACAACATTAGTTCTCCACGAGTGTAATACCATAACAACCCTTCTAGTCAATAAACATGAAGAACAACATATTAAACCCCCTCATGTTATGCTTCAATGTTCATTATAACACCCCAGCTGCAACTGTTATCATAAACTGTTTAATAATATCAATGTTACGGTGTGTGTGTGTGTGTGTGTGTGTACCTGCAGGCGGCGTCGACGAGGATAGTGGGCGGCATCTGGTGGTTCTTCACTCTCATCATCATCTCCTCCTACACCGCTAACCTGGCTGCCTTCCTCACTGTCGAGCGGATGATTACGCCTATAGGTATGTCTTCACACCTGTCTTTCCTGTTCTTACTCATTAACTCATAGGTACGTTTTACACCTGTCTTACCTGTTCTTATTAACTCATGTGTACGTCATTACATCTGTCTTTCCTGTTCTTACTCATTAATCTTTACATAGGTCTTCACACCTGTCTCACCTGTTCTTACTCATTAACTCATAGGTACGTCCTTACACCTGTCTTACCTGTTCTGACTTATTAACTCATAGTTATTGTTTCAATCATTGAAATTATAATGTTAATTGTTATTTATAATATATTTGTAGCTGAAATGTTGCGTAATTAACACTTTATGTGGCAGGGATTATGTTGAAACATATTGTTGCGTGTTGAGTGAAGCAACTATTATAAGCTGAGAGAGAGAGAGAGATGTGCTCTGGTCTTTTTTAAGGAGAACAGTCTCCTGGGAGGTGCAGGAGTTCTGCGTGTTTTAACGACTCTCCCGTCGACCTGTTCAACACCCCTGGGCCCCGTTATGAGCGAGGGTCACACCAGGGCGTCGGTAAGGTCACAACACACTTCACTAACATCTGCACATTAGAGTTTAGACACAACAGCCTCTGGCTCTGTGAATGAGTAATGTGTTGCTGTGTGACACTTACCTGTACACGGTGGTTCCAGGACACCTCTCTGCCACACTTAACCAATTCCTCATAGTCATTAACCTGTGTGACTTCACCGTGTTACATAGATGTGTGCTGAGCTTAGCAGATGTGTCGATAATCTGCACTTTGTGATGACTACAGTGTGAAATATTCTTGAGGCTTACTTGTGTTTATGTAGTCTTAATAACAATGCATGTTTATTACTAACATGCTAGTAAAGACGAACTACAGTAGTGAGTCCTGTAGTGTTGACCTTCAGCTGGCTTATGATGACGTCCTCTTGCCTGGGTATGACGTCACACTTTTCCATACGTCATTGATGTCCAAGATGGCGTCCTGGTCAGCACTGCAGGTAGTGTGGAATGAGACGGTCGCAGAGGATGTGGTGCGTCTCGTCGCTTGGGTCAGCAGTGTTGTGGGTGTTTGTGGGAGACTGGCTGTAAGTTTGGTGATTCTTCGGTGATTCTTGTTGATTTTTTAGTGATTCTTGTTGATTCTTGGGTGATTCTTGTTGATTCTTGGGTGATTCTTCGGTGATTCTTCGGTGATTCTTACTGATTCTTGAGTGATTCTTGTTTTTTGAGTAATTCTTGTTGATTTTTTATTGATTCTTGTTGATTCTTCGATGATACTTCTTGATTCTTGGGTGATTCGTGAGTGATTCTTGTTGATTCCTGAGTGATTCTTGTTGATTCCTGAGTGATTCTTACTAATTCTTGAATGATTCTTGTTAATTCTTGGGTCATCTACCTCACATGTCAACCTCATCTACCTCACATATCTTCCTCATCTCCCTCACATGTCTCCCTCACCTCTCTCTCACCTCTTCCTCACCTCACAGATCCTCCCCCCCCCCCCTCACTCCAATAAGGGATTCAAAAGCAGGTTAATTTAGTGTGTAGAATTGGATCTCCATAATAATATAATTTTCCCTCTGTGGACTGAAGAGGGTTCAATCCCCCTTATGAGACATTATCACCTACTGTAAATAAAGAGAAATATAATGTATAGAGGATTGAAATGTGAAGGAATATATATAGGATAATGAAATATAAAATGTATATTAATTGTGTAAACTAATACAAATCTAATAAAGAAAAATTAAGAACAAAATAAAAATACAGAATAAATAAAAACAAAGTGAAAAAAAAATATAATAAAAATAGTAGAAAAAAATAAAGGAATAAATTTAAATAAAAAAAAATATTGTCATTATCGAAAAAAAAATAATGAGATTTTAATATGTAAACCATGATATTTTTTTTGGGATCATTTATATGGAGAATTAGAAGAAAAAAATTGGACCATATGTGTATTAGACCAAAATTGGAATGGGTAATCTGCTGTAGGAATTGGGAACGTTGGTAAAGTTTAATGAAGGAATTTATATGTATGTAAGTTTAGAAGATCTGGATACCCTGTTGTGGAGGGGTGTGTATTAGACTGTGTTATTGTTGTTCTTGTTTTTATCCTTCTTTTATTCTGTTTTCCTCCTTCATTATTCTTTCTTCTTCTTCTTCTTCTTCTTTCCCAGGTTTATCTTACTACAGTCTCCCGTCCTCATTTTCTCTCAACGTTCACACCCCAATATTCTCTCTCTCTCTCTCTCTCTCTCTCTCTCTCTCTCTCTCTCACTGGTAACCGGATATGACGTCACTGGTAAACATCTATGACGTCAAAGGTAACTGGCTGTGACGTCACGTAACACCATCCTTTTGATCCGTTCCATTTTACAAGTTATGTGAACAACACCTCACCTGTCGGGACGTTAATTACACCTATGTTTGTCTTGTGAGGTGGAGGAGGAGGAAGATTTTGTGGAGGAGGAGAGAGAGAAGAGAGGGAGGAACGTCATAATCTTTCAGGAGAGAAGAGGAGAAAGGAGGGAGAGAAAGAGATAGGGAGGAATATCGTATCTTGCATGAGGGAAGAGGACAGAAGAGAGTGGGAAGACGAAGAGGAACAAGAGAGAGAGAGAATGAGAGAGTGAGAGGGAGGAGAGGGGATTGTCAGCACCCTTTAACATCAAGAGTTTTATAAGACCACCAACTGTATGTGTGTTTCTCCTTCGTCAGAGAGCGCGGAGGACTTGGCAGAGCAGAGTGAGATCGAGTACGGCACGCTAGAGGGAGGATCCACCATGGGGTTCTTCAGGGTAAGTATCCATTGCTGTTTGTGCTGTACCTTTACTGTTTTATTCTTCCTTAGTTATCAATGGTTTTTTTTTATTAATTTGTTATTGTTTTATGGTGTGTGTATTATTGTTTTCTTTTGTTGTTTTTTATTATTTTTTTATTATTTATTTTTTTATTTTATTTTTTTGGTATTTTTTTATTTGTTATTTTTTTAATGATTTATCTATGAATCCCCCAAAAAATTCTCATTCTAAGTGACTAAAAAAAACTGACTGACTGACTGACTGACTGACGGACGGAGAAGGTGAGGCAGATTCTCCGTCATAATGAGAAGGGATTAACTGCAGCTGTCATGATCCTTGTTAACGTCAGGTCATCATTCAGGCCTCGAGACCCTTCTGCTGCCTCCTAAGGTCGGATAATCCCTCTCTCCCCCCTCCCCTCCCCCTCCCGCTTCCTCTTACCCTTCTCTTCTTCTCTCTCTTACCCTCCTTGAACCATTTCGTCTCCTCCTTTCACCTGCCTCTTACACTTCCACTCTTCCCTCCTCTCTCTTCTCCCTCCTCTTACTCTTCTTCTTCATGCCCTTCCCCTCCATTCCCTCTCCTGCATCCACTTACCCCCCTCCCTCCCCCTCACCATCTCTCTTATCGTCCTTCTTCCCCTCCTTCTTCCTCTTCTCCTCCTCCCCTTCCCCCTCTCTTTTCCCTCTCTCTTCCCTTCCTTCTCCTCCCTCTTACTTTCCATGTCTTCTTTCTCTCTCTCCTCCCCCTCCCTCTTACCATCCTTCTCTCCCTCCCCTTTACCTTTCTTCTTCCCACTAACCCTTCCCTACCTTATCCCCTCCCCCTTCCCCTCCCCCTTCCCCTCCCCCTCACTTTCCTCCCCCCCCCCCCTACTGGGTCACGTCAGGTACAGCATAAAGAGGAATTCTCAAAACTCCTTACGTCAAATTACCCCCTCCTACCTCTCCCCTCCCCCTCTCCCCTCCCCTCCCCTCCCCCCTCTCCCCTCCCCCCTCTCCCCTCCCCTCCTCCCCCCTCTCCCCCCTCTCCCCTCCTCTTCCCCCCGTTCCCCCTTAACTGGAGATGTAAGACCGTACCTAATTGCCCCAGTTTATGTACAACACAATTAGGAGGCTGGACTCTAACCTACGAACCTTTGAGAATTGATCTGTGTGTTGTGTACTTTGTGTGAGTCAATTAGGGGCGGGGGGAGATTTAACGTAGGAAGCAGAGGGAATCCAACTTTTTATTGTATTTGAAGTGGACCAGTTAAAAACGTTCTCATATGTCCAATTAAGAGGAAAATTTAACTTGGGAACCTTTGAGAATCCACTTTTATGTCGTATTGGAAGTGGTTCATTTAAATGCCATCTCCCAAATCAAGTTAAGAGGAAAATATAACTTAAAATATCCTTTGAGAATCCAACTTTGTGACCCCAGCTAAACACATTCCCATATATCCAGTCTAAGAGGACGATTTAACTTAAGAACTTGTAAGAATTCATTCACGTGTTGTAGTCTCTCTCTCTCACACGTCTCCAGTTAAGAGGAAAAATTTAACGTAAGAGCCTTTGTATACTCAAGATCATGGACGTAAGGTTTTGACACTTATGTAAGATCGATACACTTGAGGGTGACTTAACATCTTGGGGAGGCCGGGGGGGGGGGGGAGGTGATACTTGTGTGCATTACCTCTGAATATGTGAGGTATCATGAGGTTGAATGTGTGAGGTACCATAATATGTGAGGTACCATGAGGTTGAATGTGTGAGGTACCATAATATGTGAGGTATCATGAGGTTGAATGTGTGAGGTACCATGATATATGAGATACCATGAGGTTGAATGTGTGAGGTACCATGATATATGAGGTATCATGAGGTTGAATGTGTGAGGTACCATAATATGTGAGGTACCATGAGGTTGAATGTGTGAGGTAAAATAGCGAAAGTGAATAAAATAATTACTAACACTGTTGATGTAATATGGTTGTCGCTCTCTCTCTCTCTCTCTCTCTCTCTCTCTCCCTCTCCCGGTACATGATCCAGTTTTCAGTATGTATTGACTGGGGAGTTTTATACTACATGGTTGGGAAAGTTTTATAGCTGGTGACTATCTTTAAGTCCTGTGAGGCAGATCCATTATCACCAGTGTGTGTGTGTGAGAGAGAGAGAGAGAGAGAGAGAGAGAGAGAGAGAGAGAGAGAGAGAGAGAGAGGCTGGTCGTGTATTCGGTAGACATGGTCGTGAAATAGATTGACATGGTCGTCTCAGGTGATCATGGTCGTCATTGCAGGTGATTGAGGGGGGGGGGGAGGGAGGGGGTGAGGGAAGGAGGGGGAAGGGGGGTAGAAGGAGCCGGCTAGGCGGTATGTCAGGCTCCGGCCAGATCCTCCGAGGCTGAGATGTGTTAACGACTTAAGATTTGTCTGAAACTCGGCGGGAGGAGGAGGTGGTGGAGGGTGAGGTGGTGGAGGAGGAGGTGGTGGAGGGTGAGGTGGTGGAGGAGGAAGATGTGGTGGAGGAGGAGGTGTGGAGGATAACAGGGGGGAGAGAGAGAGAGAGAGAGAGAGAGAGAGAGAGAGAGAGAGAGAGAGAGAGAGTATAATCTGATAACATTAACTTACAAATAACAACAACAGATAAACAACAGCATAAAGATCCGTTAACAGTACACCTTTCCCCCGTTGATGCTAACATGTACTACCAACGCGCTACTAGAGGCATAACCACACCTGTTGATTATCTGTTACCGTTAATACAATCCCTCATTACCTCCCCGTTGCCCCCCTGTTACCGTTGATCCACTTCCTCATCACCCTCCCCGTTGCTGCCTGTTGACTACATAACCCGGATTGACTTGGATGAAGACTCGAGCCAGTTAATGACACTCGGAGGTGAAGCCATTACAGCGTTAAGCCAATCTATTGCTGTAACCTGACCCGGAAAATATTGCATTACGCCCACAAAGTGTTATTAACGGTGATGCTGGCTGGGATGATGGAGTCGTATGTGTGTGTGTGTGTATATGTGTGTGTGTGTGTGTGTACAACCCTATCTGTATGTATTCTTCTGGTTAATACATACCCCAAAACACACACACACACAACACATAAATATTTCTTCGCTTGAGGGGAAACAATAGCAATTTGTTGAGTTAATAGCCGAGGCAGGATCTTTCAGTAACATGGTTTACGGCCTAGTCCAATTATTTCCTCCGTTTTTTTTTGTGTGTTTCTTTTTGTTTAGTGAATGTGGCTCAGTGTGTGTGTGTGTGTGTGTGTGTGTGTGTGTGTACGGTCTAAAGTATTAAAATGAGTTAGAATAATACAGTGAAGAGAAAGAGGGAGGAGGAAGGGGAGGGAGGATAATGATGATATAGAGAGACAACATAGAAGTGAGATAGTGAGATAGTGAGTGAGTTAGAGGAATAAAAGGGGAGAGAGAGAGAGAGAGAGGGTAGACTATTTTAACCTGATTTAGACGATTATTTATTCAGTAACTCTCTAAGTGATAATAATAGGGTATATAATCGTTTATATTTAACTATAACATTTAATTATAATAGGAAGTAATTAGGTTAATATATCCACGTCTTTTTAACGGCCACTTAAGTAATAGTGTAATTAATTTTCACAATGTAATTATCTTTTTTTTTTTAACCTTCATTAAAGTTTGACGTGGAAATTTAATTAGATGATAGAGCTTCTTCTTCTTCTTCTTCTTCTTCTTCTTCTTCAGGTAGGTCTTACTTCTTCAGGTAGGTCTTGTTTCTTCAGGTAGGTCTTACTTCTTCAGGTAGGTCTTACTTCTTCAGGTAGGTCTTACTTCTTCGGGTAGGTCTTGTTTCTTCAGGTAGGTCTTGTTTTTCTTCAGGTTGGTCTTACTTCTTCAGGTAGGTCTTACTTCTTCAGGTAGGTCTTGTTTCTTCAGGTAGGTTTTACTTCTTCAGGTAGGTCTTACTTCTTCAGGTAGGTCTTACTTCTTCGGGTAGGTCTTGTTTCTTCAGGTAGGTCTTGTTTCTTCAGGTAGGTCTTACTTCTTCAGGTAGGTCTTACTTCTTCAGGTAGGTCTTACTTCTTCAGGTAGGTCTTACTTCTTCAGGTAGGTCTTACTTCTTCAGGTAGGTCTTACTTCTTCAGGTAGGTCTTACTTCTTCAGGTTGGTCTTACTTCTTCAGGTAGGTTTTGTTTCTTCAGGTAGGTCTTACTTCTTCAGGTAGGTCTTACTTCTTCAGGTAGGTCTTACTTCTTCAGGTAGGTCTTACTTCTTCAGGTAGGTCTTACTTCTTCAGGTAGGTCTTACTTCTTCAGGTAGGGTCCTCGTCAAAACACAAACGCTAATGATATCGTAAACCTTTTATTAACATGACGTAATTTGTTTTCACCCTCAGTAATGGTTTATTTAGTAAATGATTATAATTAGTTCTTGTTAATAAATTAGACACCCCAGATTATTTCACCTCCTCCTCCTCTTCTTCATCTTTCTCCTCCTCTTCGCCCTCCTCTTCTTCCTCTTCGTCCTCCTCCTCTTCCCCCACTCACAAAAAGCCGACTCTTAAGTCCTTTGTAAAAATTTCTCTGTGTAAACAATGTTTCGTGTTGTTTATATCGCTTGTTTGTTTACGTTCACAGGGACCCCCAGCGTACAGGGTACCATGGGGAGAGAGAAGGGGAGGGGAGGAGTTAGGGCGGTTATTTTTCCCTTACTTCGTCTCTCTCTCTCTCTCTCTCTCTCTCTCTCTCTCTCTCTCTCTCTCACACACACCTCCCTGCCTTCGCCCTTTATCGCATCTCCCCTTGTTCCTGTCTTTTTCTTCCTATCTCATTCACTCCCTTCGTTATTATTTTCAATTATCTGTTTCTGCCTTTCAACGTCAACTTGTTTCTTCTTCTCTTTTCTTCTCTTCCTTCTCTTTGTTTCGTTTTCTTCTTCTCATCTTTCTCGTCTTTTTTCTTCTCTCCCTCCTCCTCCAACTCTTCCTCTTTGTCTTGCATCGTCTTTTCTTTAGCTTCCTACTCCACCATCATCTTTTCCGTCTCCTCTTTCTCCTCTTCCGTTATCCTCTTCTCTCCCTTCATCCTCTTCTTACTCTCTTCCTCTTACTCGTATCCCTCTCTTCCTCTTCACCTCTTATTCCTCTCCTCCTCTTCTTAACCCTCTTCCCTTCCATCTCTTCCTTCACCTCTCATCTCCTTCTCCTCCTCTTTCTTCATCCTCCTCACCACATAGTCAGAGTCTTGGCTCCGAACCAATAGCCTTCTCCTCCTCCTTCACTACCGTTTTAATCCTACTATTTTCCCCTTCCTCCTCCTCCTCCTCCTCCTCTCCACTAACTCTCACTCTGAATAGGAATCAATGACTTAACATCTTATCCATATGCAAATTAATAATATCTACAAAAACGATGTTCTAAGAATTGTGTTTAATGGCCTGTTGGTGTGATTTTTTATAATAGTTTCCCCATTAAGAAATAAACACTGGGGGTGTCTTATGGTGTTGTTGTGAGTTGTTGATTCTGTTGGTGTGAGTTGTCAATTTTTTTTAGTTTGAGTTGTCGATTCTGTTGATGTGAGCTGTCGATTTTGTTGATTTGAGTTGTCGATTCTGTTGATGTGAGTTGTCGATTCTATTGTTGTGAGTTGTCGATTTTGTTCATGTGAGTTGTCGATTTTTTTGTGTGAGTTGTTGATTCTGTTGATTTTTTATTATACTTATGTTGAAAAAAGTTGATTCTTGTTGCTGCTTCTCCTTTGCATTTATGTTGAAAAGGGAGAAATTTGATGTTATGGGTAGATATGATAATAGATTTTGTACACACACACACACACACCAAGTTTCTCATACATTTCTACATAAATTACTGTTTCTAAGGACATTATTTACCTGACAAAATGTCTGTATGTCAATTAATCAATTTATTCTTCTTTAATTAGAGATTTTTATTTACCTGAGTTTTATAATTAATGCAAAAATGACATGATAATTTACCTGAGTTTTATAATTAATGCCAAAATGACATGATAATTTACCTGTTTTTTATAATTAATGGAAAAATGATTTGCTAATTAGATGTTGTAGTTAAATTTAGGAAAGGTGGGTTAGGTGACGTCTACGCTGATTCCGTGTAGATTAAAAATTTGGGTATTCTTTGTTTCTACGCTGCTATGTATGTATGTATGTATGTATGTATGTATGTATGTTTATTAACTTAGCACCCAAACATCTTCAACATCACCCCCACAATACTAACACCGTGTTGACTCCCCTCTTCAGGACTCCAAGATCGAGACTTACCAGAAGATGTGGCGGTACATGGAGAGCAAGAGACCTTCTGTGTTCGTCCCTGTCATAGATGACGGCGTTAAGAGGGTGAGTATCCCTCTCAGTTTGTTGTAGTGGCACACACGCCTATGTTTTACTCTATATTTAGACAGGAGGATAGATTAACATATGCGCAGTTACGTGCACAGGTACACACACACACATACACATACACATACACACAAACTTACACAGATGGCTAGATACATATAACATAACAATCAGAAAATCAGAATGAACTTAGGAAGATAGATGTAACCTAACCTAACCAAATCAAAGCTAACCTAACCTAAATAAAACAAACCTAACTTAGCCAAACCTCACCTAACCACGACAGTAATGTAAGTGGTTGTGTAGGACTGTCGATGCGTGACTCTGACAGCTGTGCCCCCCCCCTCTTACAGGTGTTGGAGGGGAACTATGCCTTCCTGATGGAGTCGACCATGTTGGACTACACCATCCAGAGGAACTGTAATCTGACTCAGGTGGGCGGCCTCCTCAACTCTAACTCCTACGGCATCGCCACGCCCATCGGTGAGTCCTCCTAGTCTTCTACTCCGTTCTTCTTCTCCTCCTCCTCCTCCTGGCCGGCTGGGACATGCAACCAGTTAATATAAGAGGACTATCCCCTTGCTGTACGCCGCTGAAAATGCTAATCCTTTTATGAATCCAAATCAGTAAATAATTTTCCTCAACAGTATGTAAACTTTTTTATATAACTAAATTTTCCAATAACCATTTATCATTTTATTGTTTATTATATATTTATTCTTCTTCCTGTGTTAAAAATTACACGAAAAAAGTAGCAAAAACAAAATTGTGAAGGAAAATTGAATTGTGTGTAAATGGTTTCTTCTCATCTGTTGTCACCACCTCACTCCTCTTCTCTCTCCCCTCCTCCATCAGGGTCGCCATGGAGGGATAAGATCTCGCTGGCCATCTTGGAGCTGCAAGAGAAGGGGATCATCCAGATGTTGTACAGCAAGTGGTGGAAGAACACAGGTGACGTGTGTAACAGAGACGAGAAGAACAAAGACTCCAAGGCCAGCGCTTTAGGGGTGGAGAACATTGGTTAGTTGATCAGCGTCTTGTGGGAAACTCGCCATACAAATACATACATACATACATACATTCATGCATACATACATACATTCATGCATACATACATACATACATACAGACATTCATACATACATACATACATACATACATACATACAAACAAACTCATCCTAGCATCTTACCTGTACCTGTACTTAAGTCACAGGCCTTACCACCCCTCTTAACCCCCCCATCCCCCACCCCCCACATCAGCTGATCGACTGTCAACAAACTGGGTCATGTGACGGATTTAGCCACCGAGCTCGACCAAGGAAATTCTATTCGACGATGTATTTGTTTCTTTGTGGTGTTTTTTGTGTTTGTTTCCTCATTGTGTTTGTGATTGTAGTACTGTTATAACATACAATTTTGATATATTTTCCATAGAGTAATTTTATCTCGTAACTGATTTTGTAAAAGTAGTTAAGGTATAATTTAAGTGTATTATTTAAGGTTTTTTGACGTGTTCTATAATGGTGCTGTAAGGGGTAACTTAGCCATTGTATGTATGTCGTGGATGTCCTGACCTTACCTGACGTAGGAGGAGTTCTCTAATGCAAGAAACTCAGGAAATGTTCAGAGGAGGAAGAGAGAGAGAGACAGAGATAATTACGGACACAGACACACACAGAAAGGGAGATAAAGAGATGAGAGAGAGAGAGAGAGAGAGAGAGAGAGAGAGAGAGAATAACACAATTCTCCCTCATCACCCTTACTGTTATATACTCTCCCTCACTGACACTATCCCTCAAGAGCAAGAATTACCTCCCCCCCCCCCCCCCAAGGAAGAGATGGGAGGAGCAAGGGAGGAGGGAGGGAGGGAGGGTAGGGAGAAGATAGGTGCTTGGTTTTAGGCAGATTTCTTGAAGATAAGTTGAAGACTCTAGCCCTAACTTCCCCCAGACATCGGGAGACTGAAGAGATCTACTTGGTGTCTCATGATTCTCTCTCTCTCTCTCTCTCTCTCTCTCTCTCTCTCTCTCTCTCTCTCTCTCTCTCTCAGCTCCGATCAACAACAAATGCCTCCTGTCTTCAGAAACCAATATTTTGAGAGGAGCATTACATCATCTTGGATCAGTACCAGGCAACAGAGTGTCTTATCTAGCCGAAGAGATGTGAGAGATATGAGAGACACTAGGAGAGACGTGTGAAAGATGAGAGACAGCAGGAGAGACAAGTGAGGGAGTGAAGCCTCGTTATTGTAGGAGGGAGGGTGTGAGGGAGAAGGAATGATGGGAGGGTTGAAAGGTAAGGAGGAGGGAGGGAAAATAGAGGGAGAGAGGGTAGAAGGAGGGAGGAAGGATAGAGGGATGGTAGGAAGGTGAGAGAAGGAGAAGCGTTGACAAGAGTGATGGTCTCCCTATCGCTCAATGAATCGTAACATGAGGGATAGAGGGAGGCAGTGAGGGAGGGAGGGAGGCAGTGAGGGAGGGAGGCAGTGAAGGAGGGAGGGAGGCAGTGAAGGAGGGAGGGAGGCATTGAGGGAGGCAGTGAGGGAGGGAGGCAGTGAAGGAGGGAGGGAGGCAGTGAGGGAGGGAGAGGAGGGAGGGAGGGAGGCAGTGAAGGAGAGGGAGGCAGTGAGGGAGGCAGTGAGGGAGGGAGGGAGGCAGTGAGGGAGGGTGGCAGTGAGGGTGGGATGGAGGGAGTGAGGGAGGCATTGAGGGAGGGAGGGAGGCATTGAGGGAGGGAGGGAGGCAGTGAGGGAGGGAGGCAGTGAAGGAGGGAGGGAGGCAGTGAAGGAGGGAGGGAGGCAGTGAGGGAGGCAGTGAGGGAGGGAGGGAGGCAGTGAAGGAGGGAGGGAGGCAGTGAGGGAGGGAGGGAGGCAGTGAGGGAGGGAGGCAGTGAGGGAGGGATGGAGGGAGGGAGGGAGGCAGTGAGGGAGGGATGGAGGCAGTGAAGGAGAGAGGGAGGCAGTGAGGGAGGCAGTGAGGGAGGGAGGGAGGCAGTGAAGGAGGGAGGGAGGCAGTGAAGGAGGGAGGGAGGCAGTGAGGGAGGCATTCAGGGAGGGAGGGAGGCAGTGAGGGAGGGATGGAGGCAGTGAAGGAGAGAGGGAGGCAGTGAGGGAGGCAGTGAGGGAGGGAGGGAGGCAGTGAAGGAGGGAGGGAGGCAGTGAAGGAGGGAGGGAGGCAGTGAGGGAGGCAGTGAGGGAGGGAGGGAGGCAGTGAAGGAGGGAGGGAGGCAGTGAGGGAGGGAGGGAGGCAGTGAGGAGGGAGGCAGTGAGGAGGGAGGGGCAGTGAGGAGGGAGGGAGGCAGTGAGGGAGGCAGTGAGGAGGGGGAGGCAGTGAGGGAGGGAGGGAGGCAGTGAATGAGGGAGGGAGGCAGTGAAGGAGGGAGGGAGGCAGTGAGGGAGGCATTCAGGGAGGGAGGGAGGCAGTGAGGGAGGGATGGAGGCAGTGAAGGAGAGAGGGAGGCAGTGAGGGAGGGAGGGAGGCAGTGAGGGAGGCATTCAGGGAGGGATGGAGGCATTGAGGGAGGCATTGAGGGAGGGAGGGAGGGAGGCAGGGAAGGAGGGATAAATAGAGGGTAGGGGGGAGGAGGATGGTATAAGGGAAAGGGAGATGGATGGAGGGTAGGAGGTAAGTAAGGATAGATGGAGGGTACAAGAGACGATAGGAGGGAAGGAAGGATAGATGGAGGGCAACACGAGATAATGAGGGAGGCAGAGAGAGCAGATCACCGCCTCATTACCTCATGCTTCAGGCCCGAGGGAACCTGTCGGGTACTGAAGACGGAGAGAGCCTGTCGGGAGGGTTTAATACTGTTCAGAGGGACCATATCAGAGAGAGACATGTATGTGTGTGTGTAGCAGGAGGACCCGTAGCAGTAGCGGCAGCAGGAACAGGAGCAGCTGAGTACCTCCTCGAGTGCCAAATCTAGCTGGCACTGGCACTGGCCCTGAGAGTTCTGAGGAGAGACTGGGCGAGGTGATGGTGGAGGGAGGGAGGGAGGGAAAGATGCCTCGGTGATTCCTGGATTTAGTGACCAGAGGAAGAGGAGGAGGAGGAGGAGGAGGAGGAGGGTGATGAGGGTAAAGATAGGAGGTAGAATTTAGAGAGAGAGAGAGAGAGAGAAAAAAAAAAACATTAGCATAGTAAATAAAGAATAAATGTTGAATTGAAAAAGATGCAAATTAAGGCCAAATGGAGGAGAAGGAATTTGGAGAAAAGAAATTGAGAGACGTCAAGAAAGATGAGAGAAGAGGAGCTTTAAAATGAGGGAGGGAGAGGTAGGGGGGAGGGAGAGGTAGGGGTTGAGTTAAAGGAGGGAGGGAAGGGAACAGGGGGGGTGAGAGGAAGGGGGAGGGAGGGAGGGAAGATAGGGTGGGGAACAGGGAGGGGGGTGAGGTAAGGGAGATGAAGAAGGGGAGATAGGAAGAAGAGAAAGAGAGAGAGACAAACAGACACAAAGACAGAGAGAGAGAATGAACGAAAGTGTACATAAGAAACAAGAAGAAAGCATGAGAGAGAGAGAGAGAGAGAGAGAGAGAGAGAGACGAATAAAAAGTGTATAAATGAGAGAAATAGAAAATAAAGAAGAAGAAGACGACAATAGAGAATATAAGATGAAAAGAGAAAGAGAGAGAGAGAAAAAAAAACGATGTAATTACAGAAAGGAAAAAATAGAATAAGGGAAGGAAGAACAATAGAAGAAGGAGAAAGGAGAGAATGTAGATAAAGAGGGTTATTGATGAAGACACACACACACACACACACACACACACACACACACACACACATATACACTTTTCTCATCATAACTCAAGATCCAAGGTATCACTCTCGCTCTCCTCCTCCTCCACCTCACTCACACCTCACCTCCTCCTCCTCCACCTCAACCTCCTCCTCACTCACACCTCACCACCTCCTCCTCCACCTCCTCCACCTCACTCACACCTCACCACCTCCTCCTCCTCAACCTCCACCTCACTCACACCTCACCACCTTAACCTCCTCCTCACTCACACCTCACCACCTCAACCTCCTCCTCACTCACACCTCACCACCTCCTCCTCCTCCTCCACCTCACTCACACCTCACCACCTCCTCCACCTCAACCTCCTCCTCCACCTCAACCTCCACCTCACTCACACCTCACCTCCTCCTCCTCCACCTCAACCTCCACCTCACTCACACCTCACCACCTCCTCCACCTTAACCTCCTCCTCACTCACACCTCACCTCCTCCTCCTCCTCCTACATAGAACCAGTTTGCTCATGAACGTTTTATACTCCATTTTTGTCTCGTGTCTCGTTATTACCGAGAGAGAGAGAGAGAGAGAGAGAGAGGACAAAATGCATCTCTCCAACACGTACACTATATTAGGTGGTGGCGATCATCAGCTCTCAGGCGGAAACTTGGCGTTCTTAGTGTGAAGATACTTTTTTTGTTTTGCTTTCATTTTAGTATCTGTGAGGAGTTTCAAGACGCAGTAACTTGAGCAGGCGAGAGCAGGTCCTTGGAATGTTGTGATGACGTTAAGGGGACAAGAATGTATGTTTGTGTTTGGGTGTATTGCGTTGTGTTGTTCTGGGGGGGGGAGGTAGTGTGTGTTTGTGTTTGTTTTGTGTTTGAGGTTTTGTTTGTTTGTTGAATATATTTGTTTTGTTTGCTCTTGAGGATAATGTTGTTGTTTTTCCTTGAGGTTGACTAGAAATATTTCGATGTTATAAGATATTATACATTTTACCTTGACCATTGACCCTCTTCCTGTCGCCTTACTGATATCCCAAAGGTCAGAGTTCATGTAGGAAGTGTCTAGGATGTTAGGAGGGGAAGAAGGATGAAGGAGGAGGAGGAGGAGGTGTTGCAGCCATTAGTGTTCCTTTGATGCAGTTTAGTGTATAAGTTTCTCCTGTGTTTCTTACCATCTAAACGACTGAAGGATGAGTGTTCCCAGAGAGTGTATTGCAAACTTTCTTCTCTCTTCAACTTGTCATAGAAAAAACTCTCAAATAGTTCTGAAATGTCATGAGAGAGAGAGAGAGAGAGAGAGAGAGAGAGAGAGAGAGAGACCTTATGAACCACCCTGTGTTTTTGGTTAACTTGTCATATGAACATTACAGAGGAAAAGAAATGTGGCTTAACCAGTCCCAAGACTTAAACAAGGTAGTTGATAGACTTTTATGGATTAAATGATGAGAAAAAATCCCTATACATAGACTTTTATGGGTTAACCAATGCCAAAAAAAAAAAAAATACACAATATCCAGTAACAATAAATATAGAGGATTGATTTTATTTTATCAAAACTTAACATCAGAGAGTTATGTTTATAGTTAACGTTTTCTGTTGACAGTCTTAACCACCCTTAGGACAGACTCATATATTTCAGGCATAAATATTCTTTTCCTTGTTCCTACACCGCATCTCTTAAACAAAGGAATTAAGAAACCTGGGAAAAAAAATTAAACTCTTGTTGTTTCTTACCAAGCACAGCGGGAAGACCTTAGGGGTGATAAAATATAATAATAATAATAATAATAATAATAATAATAATAATAATAAAACAATAACCCAAACAACAACAACTAATAATAACAATAACAACAATAATAACAATAACAATAACACCACATCTTCACTGCTCACTAAACTCACAAAAACATATTCATGGGGGTTGAAAAAAATAAACAAGAACTGTGTCACTTAAAAGAAATAATTCGTGGGGCGGCAGCGAGGAGGAGAAGAAGAAGAAGAAGAAGAAGGAGAAGGAGAAGGAGGCGGAGGAGGACACACAGCACAACAACTCAACACAAGAAAGTTAAGAACAAAGCCCCAAGTTTATTTTGGTTTGAGGCGCCTGAGACAAAAACCTAAAATTCTCAGAGTATAAGAAAAGACACACACACACACACACACACACACACACACACACGACCATGGTCTCTCGCTGCCAAACGCCACAACACGTTAAGCAGATGTGACACAAAAAAAAAAAACGGAGAGAAGGAGAGGGAGGAATTTTGAGTCATATTTTCACTTTTCTTCACCTTTATGGCACTCGGTCACGGCACTCGGTCATGGCACTCGGTCATGTGTTGGATTTTGGGGGAAGGTCTCTTGTCGTCTCTGTTTCTACTGAGTTTCGTTGTTGTTTTTCTTCTGCTTTATCTAATCTGCTTGTTCTGCTGTTTCTTGGGTTCTACTCGTGTTACATTTGGTTTGATCTCTCCTCTGCTGGTTCTGCTGCTGTTACTCCTGCTTTGATCTGCTGTTTCTATTGTTCTACTGGTGTTACTTCTGCTGGTTCTCCTCCCATCTATTTCAATCTGCCATAGCGTTGTCCGTTTGTCCGCACGGCCGTCAACAAATATTGTCCACGCGATAACTTGACTTCTATGACACATACTGTAACCATCCTTCACCCACACGTTCTTAACACCCACCTGATGATCCCTATTGACTGTGTCTTCGAAGCATCATATATCAAGAATGTTGTTGTCAGATTTGTAAGGTAATGATCCGACGGGGGAGTTCCTTTGTCACTCAACTGAAGTCCCGAGGGTGTTAATGTCTTGTCGGGTCTCGGAGTTATGTTGTCTTGTCGGTTTATTATTATTATTATTATTATTATTATTATTATTATTATTATTATTATTATTATTATTAGTGTGATTTTCAGATATTTATTAGTGTTATTTGAGTGTGTTTGTGTTTTTGGTGTGTGTGTGTGTGTGTGTGTGTGTGTGTGTGTGTGTGTGTGTGTGTGTGTGTGAGAGTAATTATGTTTGTTTTCTTTACCCATCTATATCAATGTGCGTGAGTGTACATGAGTGTGTGCGTGTGTACAAATATGTGTGTGTGTGTGCATATATGTGTGTGTGTGTCCTCGCATGTTCATTCATTCACGTGTTATAAATCATCCCCCCCCCACCTACCCACACACACACACACACACACATTAAGGGAGTCATGTCAGGGTGTTCATACCTGACACGATACTATTTTGGGAACGTGTGTGTGTGTGTGTGTGTGTGTGTGTGTGTGTGTGTACGGCTCACTACTGACGCAGGTATGTGTGTCTCCTGCAGGTGGGGTGTTCGTGGTGCTCATGTGTGGTCTTGCCCTGGCCATCGTCGTCGCCATCCTGGAGTTTTGTTGGAACTCTCGCAAGAACGCTCAGACCGACCGTGTAAGTGTGTGTGTGTGTTGGTTCAGTAATCTCTCTCTCTCTCTCTCTCTCTCTCTCTCTCTCTCTCTCTCTCTCTCTCTCTCTCTCTCTCTCTCTCTCTCTCTCTCTCTCTCCTCGTGCACGTATTTGCAAGGAATGACTATCAAGTATTCATGACCTTGTTATTTTTAATTCTGTTATGCGTGTGTGGCGTATTGTACATATTTAGTCTGCTTTTAAAGGCTATGTACTTCTCCTCCCGCCTCCTGCTACCTACCTACCTACATCCTGCCTACCTCTTACCTCCCTTCTTCCCCTCCCTCCAACCTACATGCGTTTCTACCTCATTTTTCACCTTCCTCAGTGCGCGCTTTTGTTTGCCAGTATATTATTTATACATAATTGTGTGTGTGTGTGTTTAACCCAGCAGCCGCCGTGATATGCACTGCCTGCTGGGTTAATTACACTGTCAATTACACATAGTTTATTAGTTAGCCAAACACTCTAGCTACATTATATCATCAACGCCATAATACCACGTAGCATTTTGTTTATAAAGTTTCAACGTTATTCATTTGTTTGTTTTTATTTATTTTATCAGCCCGTGTTCTTGCGTTGATTCATTTAGTTGTTTTGTTTATTTGTTTAAGATCTGTGTGTGTGTGTTTAGTGTTGAATTTATTGCTGTATATG
>CAUDMG010003165.1:557500-567500 GCA_958450375.1 Homarus gammarus | reverse complement strand
TGTTGTAGTGAGAGAGGTTGTGTTAACGTGTGTGTTGTTGTGTCCTGCAGCAGTCACTGTGTTCAGAGATGGCGGAGGAGCTGAGGTTCGCCATGAAGTGCCACGGGTCTCGTCAGCGTCCGGCCCTCAAGAGGAACTGCTCCCGGTGTGCCCCAGGGACCACCTACGTCCCCGCCGCCACCGACCTCCCTCAGGCCAACGGCGTGAGTGCCTTCTTCGTCTCCCCAGGATCCTGTTCCAGCCACCGTCACTCCCGAGGCACTGCGGCTGCTGACGTCGCCTCCGCCGCTACTGCCGCTGACACCTACTCCCTCCCCACCGACATGACCCCTCCACCACCAGCTCCTCCGCCTCCCTTCACCTTCCCTCCAGTTGTACCCTCCACCTATGGCTTGAGACGACCCTCTATACCCCTCCCTTCCTCCTCTTCTCTCTTATCTCTCCCTCCTCCACCATCACCTCTCTCCTACTCATAAGGAAGTGCCTATGACGGTGTTGTCCTCGGCCGGAACAACAAGACAAAACCAGACGAAAGAAATGATAATAAAAAAAAAACATATTAAAAGGTTGTGGCACTAGCTGGCACTAGCTGGCACTAGCTGGTGTATAAAACATGTGCATAAATATTTGTCCCTCCTTTTGTGTGGGCCCTCAGAGCCTCCTTCCTGGCCACCCGTAACGAGTGTCCTTCAGTTCTTAATACCACAAGTGTACACCTCCTCCTCCTCCTCCTCCTCCTCCTCCTCCTTCTCACTAATACCTCAAGTACCTCAAGTCACGTATGTTTGTCTCCTCCCTCCCTCTATCCCTCCTTCCACGTCGTTGGGTGAGAGAGAGAGGGAGAGAGAGAGAGAGAGAGAGAGAGAGAGAGAGAGATCACATTAGTCACAAGGTTGAAACAAACACAAACACTTCCCCACTTTTTCTTTCATCTTTCTCCCTCCCTCCCTCCCTCCCTCCCTCCCTCCCCTCCCCCCCCCCTCCCTCTCTCCCTCCCTCCCTCCCTCCCTCCTAAACCCTCTCCTTCTTCCCTTCCTCCTAAACTCTCTCCTTCCTACAACGCCTCCCTCCCTCCTTACTCCCTTTAATCCCAGTCTCCCTCACTCCTTCATTCCCTCCTCTCACTCCTCCACACCCCTCCTTCCCTCATCCCTACAACTCCTCCCTCTCCCCCCATCCTCCCTCCCTCCCTCCCTCCCTCCTTCTCTCCGTCCCTCCTTCCCTCCCTCCCTCCTTCCCTCCCTCCCTCCTTCCCTCCCTCCCTCCCTCCTTCCCTTCCTCCCTCCTTCCCTCCTTCCCTCCTTCCCTCCCTCCCTCCTTCCCTCCCTCCCTCCTTCCCTCCCTCCCTCCTTACCTCCCTCCTTCCCTTCTTCCCTCCCTCCCTCCCCTCCCTCCCTCCCTCCCTCCCTCCTTCTCTCCCTCCCGCCCTCCTTCCCTCCGTCCCTCCTCTCTCCCTCCCTCCCTCCTCCTTCCCTCCCTCCCTCCCCTCCTCCTCCCTCCCTCCCTCCTTCTCCTCCCCTCCCTCCCTTCCCTCCCTTCCCTTCCTTCCCCTCCCTCCCTTCCTTCCCTCCTTCTCTCCCTCCCTCCCCTCCTTCCCTCCCTCCTCCTTCCCTCCCTCCCTTCCCTCCCTTCCCTCCCTCCCTCCCTCCCTCCCTCCTTCCCTCTCCCTCCCTCCCTCCTTCACTCCCTCCCTCCCTCCCTCCCTCCCACAACATTTTTAGCTGGAGTGAAAAGTTTCTTCTCTCCTCACTCATTTCTTCCCTCTACTTGTGACGCCGCCCTGACGCCTCTTCGTGAGACCAGGACGAGTTGTATTTTTAATCGTGGGGAAAAATATGTAAATCTAGGGTAAGATACTCTCTCTCTCTCTCTCTCTCTCTCTCTCTCTCTCTCTCTCTCTCTCTCTCTCTCTCTCTCTCTCTCTCACTATGACTCATCCTAACTCACAAACATTAAAAAAAACTCAGAATTTTCACATCTAAGAGAGAGAGAGAGAGAGAGAGAGAGAGAGAGAGAGAGAGAGAGAGAGAGAGAAGACGAAACGGTGGAAAAATGCCAAAAAAAAAAGTCCCCACATCTATCGGTTATTCACTTAAAATTTCCCCCACATCAACTGTAAAATTTTCCCTGTACCTGTTGTATTCTCCCCCACCCTTCCTCCCCTCCTCCCCCCCTCCCTTTCTCCTACTCCTCCTACTCCTTCTCTTACTCTCCCCCTACATACAGCATACACCCAGTTATTGGATTTTTTCTCTCTCTCTCTCTTTGTTTTCTTTCTTTTTCTTATTCGTTCGTTCTTCTTGTTCTTTTTCTTCATCTATCTCTTGTTCTCCTTTCTTATTTTCCCCCTGAAACGTCTATTATCCTCCCTATTTTTCCCCTATTTTCCCTACACCTCTGTATATATTCCCTAGCTTTTTGTGTTTTCTTTTTTTTTTTCCCTTTTCTGTTGACTTTCTGCATTTTTTTTCCTCAGCTGACAGAGTTTGGCCTGCAGCTCCTCTTAGATGTTGATTCTGACCTACAGTTTCCCTCTCAGCTGATGAATCTGACCTGCAATTACCTACATCACCTGCAATATCTCTCTCAGTTATTGAATCTGTCCTGCATTATCCCTCTCAGCTGATAAATCTGACCTGCAATGTCCCTCTCAGCTGTTGAATCTGACCTGCAATGACCCATATTACCTACCATTTCCCTCTCAGCTGTTGAATCTAACCTGCAATATCCCTTTCAATTGATAAATCTGTCCTGCAAATGTCCCTCTCAGCTGTTGAACCTAACCTGTATTTACCCACATGACCTGCCATCTTCCCTCAGCTGTTGAATCTGTCCTGCAATGACCCAAATGACCTGCAATATCCCTCTCAGCTGTTGAATCTGACCTGTAATGACACATATGACCTGCCACTCCCCCTCAGCCTGCAGTATAACCCGGGCACGGCCAGCGACGTCCCCCCCGTCTCCTCGCCTGTAAGAGTTTCCCCTAAGCCCTCAAGCTTGTTCTCGTGTTAAGCTTATCGTGTGCTCCTAGTTAAGCTGAGTGTTAGGGGTGTGAGGGGGTTTTGTGTATGTTTGGGGTATTGTGTGTGTTGGGGGTGTTGTGTGTGTTGGGTGTGGTGTGCGTGTTGGGTGTGGTGTGCGTGAATGTGTGTGTTTATGTGCGTGTGTTTCTGTGTGGGTGTGGTCTGCATTTGTCTGTATGTATGTATGTATGTATGTATGTATGTATGCATAAATATGTATACTTGTAGATGTGTTTATATGCTCTGTGTATACATCGTCCATGAGTACGCCTGTGTAAGCGTAAGTGTACATGTATGTGTACTTCAGTGTGTGTATCGAGTGTATAGTGTACCTGTGTATAGTGCAACCAAACTTGTTAGTTCTATATGTGTAGTGCATGTGTGATAACCCTCGAACAAGGTGACCCTCCAGCAATGACTAAGACACCCTCAAGGACGACCTGTGTGCCGCATGAGGGTGACTACAAGGTGGCTCCTCGGGGTGTGCAGGACCTGTGGTAGTAGTTGGGGGAGGAGGGGGGTGACACACACTGATCCTAGAGTGGTCGAGTCATTGCCTACACCTGAAGCACACACACACACACACATGCACACACACACATACACACGCACCCACACACACACACACACACATACACACGCACCCCACACACAAGAGGCATGATATAAAAACATTTGTTTACATTGTCCCTCTCCCCTGTACCTGTCTACGTATCTGTCAGTTTGTTAGTTTGTTTACCTGCTTATTTGTCTGCCTGCCCGCCGGCTTGTCTGCTTGTTTGCTTGTCTGCCGGCTTGTCTGTCTGCCACACATCCTCTTGGCAGTGATAAAACATGGCCAAGGAGAAGTGTTGCTGTTGAACCTTCTTACAAAACCGATGTAAAGAAATGAGAAATCTAGTGTAGTGTTGAGCCGCTTGTACGTCTCCCTCATCATCTTGACTGTGTAAGTAACAAGGCCATCGGTGTCTTCAGGAGGTAGATGGTTTAGGTAGTTGATTTATGTACTGTAGGAGTAGTCAGTGACGGTGTGTATGTATGTGTGTGTGTGTAGGTTGTTGGTGGGGTTAAGGCTGCCGCTGGAGTAAAGTGTTTGTCACCGTGTGTATCTTAATAGTAGCCAAATGTTGCCCTGTGTCCGTTCACTCTTGCCCCCTCTGTTAGTTAAATCTGTTGTTGGTTTTTTTTTTCCTGTTGTTGTGAGAGTTTAAGTGTTTATGGAGGTAATTATGTTTAGTCTGTGGGTTAGGTCACGTCCAAATACTTGAGTCTTATAGAGGTAGAGACTCACTGTTATTTTGACGACATTTTTTTGTATAGTTATTTTTTTTATTTTAGCTTAAGTCAACCAATCGGGTACACACTTATATTTTCACTTACGAGGAATGTAAACTTACGAACATTTGTGACTCTAGACTCGGATACTTCTCTTAGGTCAGTAGGCGTCGGTCTTACCCAGGATACAACTCTGATAGTGAACCATAAAAGCCTCGGTGATATTAAGTGGATCGATCACAGTGACAAAAACGTATAGAGGAGGTTCAGGATAGTGTTGTGTCGGGGTGAAGGTGTAGCTAACGTTTCCATGTTTTCCCTTACAGGAGAATGGGCTGTTGCCTATGATTGAATTCAGGAAGTCGTCTGTGGTGCAGTTTGACTCCACGAGCCCCTAGCTGACGGTGAGAGCTGGCGGGGAGGACGTGTGCCTGGTGGGGGGATCCTCCTCCAGCAGGAACATGCATCTGATGTGCGAACACACACCTGTTGTTAGGCAGTCCACGACTTGCAGCAACACCTGGCTGCAAGAGTGTCCACATGCTGCAATAAAGACTCACCACTTGCAGAGGAGTTTGTACTTTGTAGGATATTCTCGTCTCCAGCAGCAGGACCCCCTCGTTGTAGGAAGGACTTACCTCCTGCACGATCATCCACCCTTTGTAGGATGACCCACAAATTGCAGGAGGATCATCCTCTTGCAAGACGAGCCACACGCTGTAGGAGGTCCTCGCCTACTGCAGGAAACTCTCGACTCCTGCAGAAGGCCAACGTCTTTCAGGGCTCCCCCGTCTCCTTTCTCCTGCAGCACTGGCCAAGAGTCAGTCTGGACGCCTCCGGGGAACCCGTCTCCTGCTCCCTGGGTCTTCCTGGGGGAGTGTGAGCTCATGTGGCCTCACTCCTGTAGTAAGACCTGAGCACTGAGAGGGAGAGAACCTGACGTGTACAGCGACTAGTGGCTCATATCAGACGCTCAGGGTTGGCACGTGACTGTTTTTAAGGTGCACACACACACACACACACACACACACACACGTCTCCCCCCAAAACAGTACGCGGTGCTAACTTTGACCACCTGACCTGATTACCATCAATAGTTGGCTTGTACAGGACCCAGACCCAGAGTGAGGGAGAGAGAGAGAGAGAGAGATGAAGGAAAACATAAAAGTGAAGAAAAAAAGACAAAAAAAACAAACGTGATAATTTTAAGTAGAAGAAAAAACAAGAAAAGTGAAGATAGTGTTAGATTTTTTATTACGTTAAGTGAAGGGAAAAAGGTTACTTATAAAACGGCCATTAAACACTTACACTTACAAAATTAAACTATGTAGGAATTTAATTAACTTAGAGAAACAGGTTAGGTCAATTGAGTTGAATTAGTTAAAAGAGGAAGTAAGGTGGGGAGAGTAATAAGCAGAAAGAAGGTGAGGCAAGGGGGGATGAGATAGAAAGTGAAGTAGAGAGAGAGTGAGAGAAAGAGAGAAGTGAGAAGATGTTGAAAAAGTAAAAAGAAAATGAAGAACAAGAAGAGAAAGAGGATATAGTAGAGACATAAAAAGTAAACACAAGAAAAAACGTAACAAAGTGAAAGTGAAAAAAGAAAGAGACGTAACCAAGACAACGTGAAAACAAAAAGAGAAAGCGAGAGGGTGAAAGGGAAGAGATGTCAGAGTGAAAAGGAAAGAGAGTAAAAGATACGACCAAGAGAGAAAAAGTGAAAAAGGAAAGAGATGTCACAAAGAGAAAGGAATAGGAGAAAGTGTGGTCGTCTGGAGTAAGGTGGGGAAGGAAGAGGAATTGAGAAGAGAAGGAAGAGGAGTCAGGACCAGAGAGGAATAGTGGGAGGGGGGAACCAGAGAAGAGGAACAGGGAAGAAAAGGAAGAGGAATAGAGACGAGGAGTAGAATCAGAGAGAAGAAAGTGGAGGAGAAAGACGAATAGAGAAGTGGAGCAGAATCAGAAAAAGTAGAGGAGCACTGAACGGGAAGAGTAAAATTAGAAAGAAGGAAGAGGGAGAGGAAGGGAAGGAGGAAGAAGGAAGAGGAGGAGGAGGAAGCCACAGTCCATTGTTAAAGGAGGCAACGTTACTCCATCTTTCCTCGACTCATTCGTAATTCAGGCAGACAAAAGCTTTTCTTTGGGGGTCACTTTCTGGGACCTGCGGTGGACCACGGACCGGATGCCACGGGTCACAGATCAAACGGAGTAGATGCCACGGACAACAGATCACAAGGACCACGGATCACAAGGACTGGACGCTACGGACCCACAGATCAAGCGGACTGGACGCCACGGACCCACAGATCACACGGAGTAGATGCCACGGACAACAGATCACAAGGACCACAGATCACAAGGACTGGAAGCCAAGGACCACAGATTAAACGGACCGGACGCCAAGGACCACAGATCAAATGGACTGGACGCTACGGGCTTGCAAAATAGACACAAGTCAATATATTTTGCTATGAATAAATTTTGACCCAAGCGATTTGTCAAAAAATAAAGAGAAATTGTGGGAAGACTTTTTTCTTTTTGACTGAAAGAAAAAAAACTGACAAATTTATAGGAAAAAATAAATAAAACTGATTTTACGTCGAACTGAAATGAAATAAACTTGAAAATAAATTTGATCAAGTTGATATTAATGATGTCTCGCCGCCCCCCCCCCCCGCCTGCTCCTCCTCCCACCCCTCTCTCCCTTCTCTTTCCCCCCTCTTCCCCTCTCTTTCCCCCCTCTTCCCCTCTCCTTCCTTCCCCCTCTCCCACTTTATCTCCCCTCATACCTCTTCTTCTCCTCTCATTCCCCTTCCCTCGATGATGTCCCCCCCCCCCCTTACTCCTTCCCTTCTCCCCCCTTCTCCCTCCCTCTCTTCCTCCCTCCCTCCTTCCTCCTCCTCCTTCCTCCTCCTCCTTCCTCCTCATCCTTCCTCCTCCTCCTTCCTCCTCATCCTTCCTCTTCCTCCTTCCTCCTCGCCGTAGACAATAGATCAGAAGGAATTTTGTAACACAAGAGTTGAAGGAGAAAAAAAAAAGTCGTATAAGTTACTAAAAAAAAAGTGCGTGTTTTTTTTTTTTGTGTGTGTTTGTTTGTTGACGTCGGTGGAGTGGTGACTGTCTCTTGAGTTGACTGTCCAAGGCGTGTACACTCTTAACTGTTGACTGGAAGGGTGAATTTCGTCCAAGTACTTTTAAATGTGAACTGGAAACTGTTAAAAAAAAAAAACTAGATGGGTGATTTTTTTGTAATCCATACAATTGAACTGTGAACTATGAATTGTTAACTGGAAACTGTTGACTGGAGAGGTGTGATTTTTCCCTTACGCCTCCTTGACAGTCAAACATACTCTGCCTTGGCCTCAACTTGATGATAAACTGCACACACACACACACACACACACACACACACACACACACACACACACACACACGTACACCACTGAATCCTGGTGGCCAATAGGAGAGAAGAAAACCTTTTGATTATATTGTTATTGATTGATTGGGTGTCTGTCTGTCTATCTGCAGACAGAGACAAGGGGTAATAATGTGTCTGTCTATATTTCTACACTGTTTCTGTCAATATTTGTTGTTTTAACGTGTTTGCTGTGTGTGTGTGTGTGTGTGTGTGTGTGTGTGTGTGTGTGAGAGAAGGATCATCAGTGTACAGTTAAGATCACAATTCCCTGGACGTCTTGGTCGTATCTATAACCAAATGTGACTAAATGTTCAGGGAATTTCGTCCGCAAGTGTACATGTGCGTGAATGTGTGTGTGTGTGTGTGAACGTCCAGAGGAAAAAAACAAAACACGTCCATGAGCGTTTATTACAATGTGTGTGTACATACATACATACATGAACCTAACCAGCGTGTGAGTGTATACAAGGATGTGTTTCTACAGTTACATAATCATGCAGTGACTATATGTGTACGTGTGTGTGTATATATTTTTTGTTGCTTCTGCCTGTGTATGTGTGTGTAAGTATATATGTGTATGTGTGTATATTCTCTGCCATCATACATTGTATATTGAGGTGAAATATCAATAAAAATAACATCTGTCTCTTTCTGTAATTTGAAATTTGTTTGTTTGTTTGTTTGTTTGTATACAGTAAGGAGGGTTGGGGTGAGGGGGGGTGACATCGTGTGGGGTGACATCGTGTGGGGTGAAATGGAAGTGTAAAATGTATCTGTCTGTCTGTCTGTCTGTCTGTCTAATCGCCCTGTCTGCCAGTCACATATCTTGACGGTGTAAGGGGGGGGGGGGGGTAGGGGGAGAGACACCAAAGACAAATGTCCAGTACTTGGGGAAACCGAGAGACAAATTTAATCAGATGGCGTATAACATTATCTTGTGCCCTAATCTCATAACGTTGTAAATGCTGAGAAAACGTCTGGAATCACCGCCATTACTTGCTGACAGGAACACTATCACGAACACCACCCCCCTCCCCCCCCCCACGCTTCCCCAAAAATGACTTGTGTGTACTTTCTTTTTGCCACACTCTGTACTTTCTTTTTGCCACACTCTGTACGTGATGTAAAACCCTACTTATGACATACTCCTCCATCTTCACATGGCCTCCTGCAACCCCACACATGGCCTCTTCCACCCCACATATGGCCCCCCTGCACCCTACACATAACCTCCACCAAACACATGGCCTCCTCCATCCCACACATGGCCTCCTCCACCCCACATATGCCCTCCTCCACCCCACACATGGCCTCCTCCACCCCACACATGGCCTCCTCCACCACACACATGGCCTCCTCCACCCCACACATGGCCTCCTCCACCCCACACATGGCCTCCTCCACCCCACACATGGCCTCTTCCACCCCACACATGGCCTCCGTGTTAAGGTCCACACCACATCACCTCCCAATCGTTTTTTTCGCCTTAAGATTAACGTGATTAATGGAGACTCAAGACCCATTAATAGATCCCCATTAATTAATAGAACCTTTAATATTATAGACTCCAAATATTGCCTAAAAGTTTGTTATTATGATGGTTTATGGTTTAATGGTTTAATGGTACGTGTTTTGGGAAGGTTTAATGTGGTTTATGGTGTTACGTTTTGGTTTACTGACTCACTGATACTGACTCACTGACTCTCAAATCACACTACAGTTCGTTTTTAAAATGTGTGTGTGTGTGTGTGTGTGTTATAGATGTAATGTGGGTGTGCTGAAGGCGGTATGGGGGTGATGGTGATAGGATGGGCGTGGTGGTAGTAATGGGCATAATATGGGCATGTTAGTAGAGGTATTGGTAATATGGTCATAGTATGGGCGTGGTGGTGGTAGCAGTATGGGCATAGTGTGGGCGTGGTGGTGGTGGTAGTAGTATGGGCGTGGTGGTGGTGGTGGTAGTATTATGGGCATAGTGTGGGCGTGGTGGTGGTGGTAGCATTATGGGTGTAGTGTGGGCGTGGTGGTAGCAGTATGGGCGTAGTGTGGGCGTGGTGTGGGTCAGGTTGTATCTCCATGATTGTTCTTTCTCTAACATGCAAATAACGCTGTACATAAGAGACTCTACGTTACTATGGGTTAATAGGAGGTAATACAATAAAGTTTACTATTTAATAATGTCTTTCTCTCATCCTAATACATACATACATACATACATATATACATACATACATACATACATACATACATACATACATACATACATACATACATACATATATAC
>CAUDMG010003165.1:535000-552500 GCA_958450375.1 Homarus gammarus | reverse complement strand
AGTCTATGATAGTCTCTGATAGTCTCTGATAGTCTCTGATAGTCTATGATAGTCTCTGATAGTCTATGATAGTCTCTGATAGTCTCTGATAGTCTATGATATTCTCTGATAGTCTATGATAGTCTCTGATAGTCTCTGATAGTCTATGATAGTCTCTGATAGTCTCTGATAGTCTCTGATAGTCTCTGATAGTCTCTGATAGTCTCTGATAGTCTCTGATAGTCTATGATATTCTCTGATATTCTCTGATAGTCTATGATAGTCTCTGATAGTCTCTGATAGTCTATGATAGTCTCTGATAGTCTATGATAGTCTCTGATAGTCTCTCCATCTCTCTGTTATCTTAATTCATAGTTGTTTTGGTTAACGACTGTCTGTTGGGTGTGGTTATTACTACTACTGATACTACTATATACTACTACTACTATATTACTACTACTACTACTACTACTACTACTACTACTATATTACTACTGCAATCTACCAAGTGGCACTGACATCATACACAACAAGAGTGCCATCATATATTGGCACCCAAAGCTACGTGTGTATGCTGTGTTTTATCGTCTATGTGTATGGATTTATATACTCATGTATGAAGAAATGTATGATCGTTGAATTAGTATATTTCATTCATCAACAAATGTATTTAGTTATAATGTATATGTAATAAATGGTAGACTCTTGTATAAACATTACATCTGCAATATATACATGGGTTCTATACACACCAATCAAAACAATATACATCTCATTTGTAAGTGTATAAATTATAAGTACAGTTTATTTCCCTTTATAAGTACTTCTGTTATCATGCTACACTTAACAGAATATTTAAGTATAATTTTTCTCTGTGTTTTTTTTTTCTGTCATACACCGTGTTGTAGTATTGTTGTTATAATGTATTAGGGGAAATATTTAATAAGATAGGGTATACCGTAAGTGTGGTTTTGGCTTACTTATGGTAGTTCTTATCTTCTCCGGTACAAGATAGTGGTATATTCTCCTCCACAGGCCCGGTACATCACCCTCCCTCCCCGGCACACCGGTATATCACATTGGTCTCCCTCCTTCCTTCCTTCCCTCACATACCGGTATCCTGTTCGCCTTTCCTAACACACCGGTACATCACCCTGCCCTCCCTCCCTCCCTCCTCCACACACCGGTACATCACCCTGCCCTCCCTCCCTCCTCCACACACCGGTACATCACCCTGCCCTCCCTCCCTCCTCCACACACCGGTACATCACCCTGTCCTCCCTCCCTCCTCCACACACCGGTACATCACCCTGCCCTCCCTCCCTCCCTCACACACCGGTACATCACCCTGCCCTCCCTCCCTCCCTCCTTCACACACCGGTACATCACCCTGCCCTCCCTCCCTCCCTCACACACCGGTACATCACCCTGCCCTCCCTCCCTCCTTCACACACCGGTACATCACCCTGCCCTCCCTCCCTCACACACCGGTACATCACCCTGCCCTCCCTCCCTCCTCCACACACCGGTACATCACCCTGCCCTCCCTCCCTCCCTCACACACCGGTACCTCACCCTGTCCTCCTTCCCTCCCTCACACACCGGTACATCACCCTGCCCTCCCTCCCTCACACCGGTACATCACCCTGCCCTCCCTCCCTCCTTCACACACCGGTACATCACCCTGCCCTCCCTCCTTCCCTCACACCGGTACATCACCCTGCCCTCCCTCCCTCCCTCACACACCGGTACATCACCCTGCCCTCCCTCCCTCCTTCACACACCGGTACATCACCCTGCCCTCCCTCCCTCACACCGGTACATCACCCTGCCCTCCCTCCTTCCCTCACACCGGTACATCACCCTGCCCTCCCTCCCTCCCTCACACACCGGTACATCACCCTGCCCTCCCTCCTTCCCTCACACACCGGTACATCACCCTGCCCTCCCTCCCTCCCTCACACACCGGTACATCACCCTGCCCTCCCTCCTTCCCTCACACACACTGCGGGATGGTAGAGGTCTGTGTACCGGCAGTTAAAGACGGAGATTCATTTAGGATTCCAACCAGACAGGCAAATCAGGTTCTTCTCTTGAAATTCGTGGCGGCGTAGCCTTGAGCGCCGGCCGACCCCTCCTCCTCCTCTTGGTATGCATGACTTTGTTCTCCTCCTCCTCCTCCTCCTCCTCCTCCTTCTCCTCGTCCTCTATCCCTTTTTCTCCTCCTCACACACACACACGATGCGTCCTGACTAAGTGGGGAGGAGGAGGAAGGAGTGTTCACTAGGATCAAGGTGGAGGGTAGGTTAAGATAAGGAGCTAATTAGGACAGGTGAGGCTTAGTTAAATAGGTGTTACTTTTTCTTTTAAAGGGATGGGGGTGTGGTGGGGGTGGAGGGTGGGGTTGTGATCTTGTGGACGACCTTGTTGAATATTGAAGGGGGGGGGGGAGTCTATGCCTTTCTCTCCTTCCTTTCATTTGTGTCTTTTTTTTATCTTCCTTCCTCCTTCCCTCTCTCCCTCATTTCCTTTCTCCAGTCCTCCCTCCCTCCCTCCCTCCCTCTCTCCCTTCCTCCCTCCCTCTCTCCCTTCCTCCCTTCCTCCCTCCCTCTCTCCCTCTCTCCCTCTCTCCCTTCCTCCCTCCCTCCCTCCCTCCCTCCCTTCCTCTCTCTCTCTTGTCACCACGTGAACGACCAACTCCCCTTCCTCCCCACAGTCTCTCTCTCCTTATTAATTATCTACTCACCCACATCATCTCCCCACCTGCATTATATCCCATCCACATTACCTCCCATACCCATATTATCTCCCCATCCACTTTATCTCCCCACCCATATTACCTCCCATACCCATATTATCTCCCCATCCACATTACCTCCCATACCCATATTATCTCCCCCATCCACTTTATCTCCCCACCCACATAATCTCCCCATCTATATATCCTCCCCAAGACTGGTGGCTGCTATTGACCCACGGAGAGTTCTTTAGTGTCTCCCAGGGTCATCATTCTCCCACGGTATTTGTAAGAGGTTCTTCCCATAGTGAATTCCAGGTCCTTTTCCATAATGTCTCCCACGGCCTTCTCCCATGGTGTGTTTAAGGGCTCCTTCCCACAGTACCTCAAAGAACCTCCTCCCACAGTACCTCCCAGGGCCTCGTTCCCATAGTACCTCCCAAAACCTCCTCCCACAGTACCTCAAAGAACCTCCTCTCACAGTACCTCAAAGAACCTCCTCCCACAGTACCTCAAAGAACCTCCTCCCACAGTACCTCCCAGGGCTTCCTCCCACAGTACCTCCCAGAACCTCCTCCCACAGTACCTCAAAGAACCTCCTCCCACAGTACCTCAAAGAACCTCCTCCCACAGTACCTCAAAGAACCTCCTCCCACAGTATCTCCCAGGGCCTCCTCCCACAGTACCTCCCAGGGCTTCCTCCCACAGTACCTCAAAGAACCTCCTCCCACAGTATCTCCCAGGGCCTCCTCCCACAGTACCTCCCAGGGCCTCCTCCCACAGTACCTCGCAGGGCCTTCTCCCACAGTGTCTCCCAGGGCCTCCTCCCATCACCACTGGATCAAGGAGGTCATTCATTACAGAGTAATGCGGCTCCTCCCTCAGGGTGTGTACTCAGTCTCTCCTGTAGAAGGTCGAGGGATCTGATAAAAATCGGGTCTCCGGGGATGGAGGATGGGGTGTGGGGGAAAGAGATGTGTGTAGGGTGTGTAGGAGAGGTGTGTGGTGTATAGTGAGAGAAGGATGGGGAGAGAGAGAGAGAGAGAGTAAAGTGATCCCATACATTACCAGACGAAAAAAAATCACCCATGCAAAACAGCACAACAAGGTCCCCCCTCCCCCTTCCCTCCCCCATACATGACCTCCCTAGAAAATTAATTGCTCTCATTTACACTTGGATGAAAATCTTAATCACAAAAAGTAAACAGGACCCCCCCCCCCCCCCCCACAAAAAAAAACTTCCCCCCTGAAGATTGGAAAAGTTAAATGAACAAGGTATAAAATTTAATATGTAAATTACGTATCTAGGTCAAACAAGGGCAGCCAAGAATGTGTGTGTGTGTATGTATGTGTGTGTGTGCGTGTGTGTGTGTGTTTTAACGAGTTTGAGTACAGTCGGTGTGGGCCAAGTGACGTGTACTCCCTCGTTTATGTCACTGTAAACACTGACACGTCAAGGCTGACTAACTGACGACCGGTGGTGCCACAAACTTAGGGAAAACATATCGTACTGGTTAATAATTATCATCTGTTAATTAGAGATTGTAATGATGATGAGAATGATGCTATGTTATGCTATGTTATGTTATGTTATTGTGTTAATGAGTGTATCCTGACATGCCACTAACCTAACCGAATCATAACCAGGATCTAACTTTACCTAACCGTAACTTGACCTTAACATTAACCTAACCTAACCTAACCCACACCCCAATCTCAACCAACAGGATATCGTTATGGTTAATCACTTCATAATAAAGCCAACCAAATAATATCAGGGAACCACAACTGTGCTGACTCAGGGTTCGTAAAATAGTGACTCGAGACACTGATAGGGAGCGTAAAGTTTAATTTTCAAGAAGGAACAAAAAATAAATGAAAAGGGTAACAAAAAAAAGGGAAAAAATAAACAAATTAAAAAAAGTAAAAAAAAATAAAGATGATAGGTAAATAAAGTTGAAAAAAAATAAATTAAGGTAAAAAAAATAATTAAAATAAAAAAAAATATTTAAAGTAAAAAAATGAATGAAGGTAAAAAACAGATAAAAATGGGTGAAAAAAAAAAGAATGTCTGGGTCAGGTCAATAATGTGTCTCTCTCGAGGTCACGGTTTGAGAGAGTGGTTAAGAGGTCACGTTATATATTCTTAAGGGTTAGATCAATGATATTCTACACACACACACACACACACACACACACACACACACACACACACACACACCCACACACCTAACCTAACCAAACTTTACAGCACCACAGCATTACACAGCTCCCGTCCCTGATGCTGTGTTGGTTGACTGTCCTGGACTAAAATAGTTTATGTGGACAAATTTACATACAAGTTCTGTGGCGTTGAGACAAAACTTGATTGTCGAGCCAAATGACGTAACCAAATTAATCATTTTAATTTTTATTCGACTTTATGGTGTGTGTGTGTGTGTGTGTGTGTGTGTGTGTGTGTGTGTGATAAAGAGATACTGTACTTCGCTTTGGCGTTGTATAGAATTTCTGATAGATAGATAGATAGATAGAGAAAAAACACATTAATACAGGCCTCTCTCTCTCTCTCTCTCTCTCTCTCTCTCTCTCTCTCTCTCTCTCTCTCTCTCTCTCTCTCTCTCTCTCTCTCTCCTTCCCTCCCTCCCTTTTGTTATTTTTTTTACTCAAACACCTTTACGACTCCATCTGTAAATAGTAAACAAACACATTTATAATCAAACAAAAACTATGCAAACAATGTAAACAAACACACTACAAACACAAAATAAACAAACAATGATAAACAACGTATCAATGTAAACTCAAAACTCAAAATATATTAAAAAAAAAAATCGTTTGTAAATTCTAAATATATTTGCCAAAAAGAAGTCGATTTTTTTTTTTTTTTTTTCAGTTTATTAAAGACAGTCACTTGGAAAGGTAGATGATTTGTATTAGGAAGGTGGGGGGGAAAAAAAGTCCTACAAATTATTATTATCATAGTTGTGTTAATTAGAGTGTATGGGAAGGAAGGTATGTAGTCATTATAGTGTTATACTTATTATATTATTATTATTATTATAGTGGATATGCGTTTGTGTGTGGTGTACTACTACTATTACTACTACTACTACTACTGACTACTTATCTATCTCTCCATCTCATCTTTCTCACACAATATTAATCATAAATTCTTCAAACGTTTAAAGAGGAACAAACGTTTTCTCTACAGTGAGTAATTCCTAACGCCATAAAACGTTTTCATCTTGACACGCAAACTCATTTTTCACTTACCAGGAAAATTTATCTTAAGATTTATTTTTTATTTTTTTTTAACTCTCGATAATTTTGAACCAGAATCAGCAAGTCATTATTCCTTATGTCATTTTTGAAACCTATGATTCACTGCTGAGATTATTATTATCATTCTCTCTCTCTCTCTCTCTCTCTCTCTCTCTCTCTCTCTCTCTCTCTCTCTGTACAAGCAGGCGGTCAGTCAGCAGGCAGCAGCAGGCACCACAAGCAGGCAACATACCAGAGAGTGAGGACACAAGGTACACACTATATATATAAATAATCCATTGCTCCACTTACAGTACTCTAAACACATAAACAAACTAATACTAATACTTCCATCATTAGACACGTAAGGTATTGTAAGTATAACTGCGACAATATTAATCACTCACGTTAAATTAGGTTAGGTTTAAGTTGGGTTTGGTTAGATTAGGTTAGGTTAGGTTAGGTTAGGTTAGGTCACATACACAGAGACAGTACATCGCGATTTTTTGGTCACGCGACTTAAAAATCAATAGAGTCCAATAGACGTCAGCGTGAAAGGTCCCATTGAACTCTATTTATTTCTAAGTCTCGTCCCACAGTAACACTCATGTGAAAAAGGCCTAAAGGGAGTTCAGATTTTATTTATTATTTACCGTCTACCTTGTCGTTGTGTTTTGTGTGAGTAAACGTCTGTCACACGTGTTGGTTCACCTTCCACAGGTCCCCAGATGGCTGAGTGGGTTCCTGCAGAAGGCGAGGCCGATACGTTCTTCTTCAAGCGAGGTCATTACCGCTGCTGGCTACCCAAGTCCTCCGTGTGTCTGTCTAACTGGGACTATGAGCCCTTCGAGACCATGACCCGGGTGGTGCACTTCGACAGCTTCATGACGATCAAGAATGAAGGTTTGAAACCTCGTCCCTTCGGCTCATTAGACTTGAGTGTGTTGCCTCGTAAAGTACGGAATTTTAACGGTATGTACTTCGGGGTACTTGGTAAAATAAACAATTGGTACGGTAATGTTAGCTTACAGGTGAACTTTAAAGAATTCCTGATCAAGATAAAACCCAATATGTATTTCATCGACATGATTGACTTCAAGGTGTCCAGCATTTCAAGAATCTTACTAACGACGAATTGTTATGACGATTACTTCCCCAAGTACAACAGTCAAGTGAAGTATAGTGATCGCTTTGGTAATCACCTGCACCTCGTTAACGCCGCAGATACAACACCACCATGGGAAACTACCGTGAACACAGGTTGGAGTTTATCATCGAACTGACAGACTCACACCAGTATCAGAAGTTGCCGGGTATGTGTCGTGAGGTAGCCGTCGACCACTCCAGAGCTAACACCGAAGCCCCAATGACCTGTAAAAACTACAACAGCTTTCACAAGACGTGTCCCTCACCATGGACCATCGCCGAGACCAAGGAACAGCTTCGTCAGGCGGGTCTTCTCTGCAGGCACTGACATACTATAAGTACACATCAGGGGAGGACTGCGAGAGGTTGTCAGGCTAATAAGAGAACGACTGCTGTAAAACTCTCGTAGAACGTCAGTATTCTTGGAGGTAACGTCAGCAGGAGGTAACATCAACTACAGGTAACGTCAGCAGGAGGTAACATCAACTACAGGTAACATCAGCAGGAGGTAACATCAACTACAGGTAACATCAGCAGGAGGTAACATCAACTACAGGTAACGTCAGCAGGAGGTAACATCAACTACAGGTAACGTCAGCAGGAGGTAACATCAACTACAGGTAACGTCAGCAGGAGGTAACATCAACTACAGGTAACATCAGCAGGAGGTAACATCAACTACAGGTAACGTCAGCAGGAGGTAACATCAACTACAGGTAACGTCAGCTAAAGATAACGTCAGCAATCATGAAGATAAATATAAAAAAGTAAAGTGAAAAAAAGTATAGTTCAATAAAGTGTTTTAAAGGTGATATAGTGTCCTTGTTGAGACAGTAATTAAGGTAATACAGGTGTTGTTGTTTGGCCAGTAAAACCTCAGATACCTACACGGTGTTTTATATCATTACAGGTGAGAGAGAGAGAGAGAGAGAGAGGAACATGTGAGAGAAAGAGAGAGAGATAAATGAGGTGAGGAAGATTATCCAGAAAATCCTAAAATCTCGTTAATATTGTGGCAGATGACACCTTTACCTTCCCACCTCTCTCTCTCTCTCTCTCTCTCTCTCTCTCTCTCTCTCTCTCTCTCTCTCTCTCTCTCAATCAATCACTCTAGGTTTCATAATCAGGTCTGAGGATTGGCGACACCTGCCCACCACTTCTCCAGACACAAACACACACACACACACACACACACACACACACACACACGTAACCTGATACTCCCCTGTACATAAACACCTAAATTAATACGCACTTGGCCAGGTTCGCCCCTTTACAAAGTAAGTTATGGCGCTAAGTGTGGTTGAAGGTCATTGTGGCGCGTATTTACAAACGTACCATAACTTTTACACCACAAAGACTCACAGATACGGAGGAAATTATGTTACGTCGTGGATACAGAAGTTTTGTGTTTGTTTTTGTGTTTGTTTATGTTAAGGGAGGATTATCTTATCTCTCGCTGGGAGGATGTAGTTATGTTTTTTTGTTGTATTTTTGTCTGTCTGTCTTTTATTCTGTGTGTGTGTGTGTGTGTGTGTGTGTGTGTGTGTGTGTGTGTTCTTTGCCCATCCTCACCATTATACTATGAAGCGTGGCACTATCCCCCCCCCCCCCGCAAAGCGTGGCACCATGCTCCCTCTCCCCCCCAAAGCGTGGCACTATGCTCCCCCCCCCCGCAAAGCGTGGCACCATGCTCCCTCTCCCCCCCAAAGTGTGGCACTATGCTCCCCCCCGCAAAGCGTGGCACCATGCTCCCTCTCCCCCCCCCAAAGTGTGGCACTCTGCCAATCAAATCTGCAGTAAATAATTTTAGATGGGACAGTAAAGCCAACAGACACGGAGAGATTCAGTGCCTAAGTTTCTCGTCTTCTCGGGTCTGGGAGCCTTCCATCATGCCGTCACCCTGCTGCCATCATGCCGTCACCTTGCTGCCATCATGCCGTCACCCTGCTGCCATCATGCACGTCACCCTGCTGCCACCTTGCCATTGTACACGTCACCCTGCCACCTTGCCATCACACACGTCACCCTGCTGCCACCCTGTCATCATACACGTCACCCTACTGCCACCCTGTCATCACACACGTCACTAGCACAGGTATAAAATTCACTTCACTAAGTTCTGTAATACCTCTTAGATCCTAACACTGAAGGGGAAGATAAAACAGAAAACGGAGACTACTGTAAATTTTGACCGTGATCTAACCTAACCTAACCTAACCTAACCTAACCTAGCCTAACCTAACCTAGCCTAACCTAACCTAGCCTAACCTAACCTAACCTAACCTAACCTAACCTAGCCTAACCTAACTTAACCTAACCTAACCTATCCTAACCTAACCTAACCTAGCCTAACCTAACCTAACCTAACCTAACCTAACCTAACCTAGCAGAAATATGCTTCCAGGTGCAATGAACAACACTTAACAGCATTTAACAGCACTGAACAGCACCCAACAGCACTTGGTATTTGACATCACTTAACAGCACTTAGCAGCACTTAACAGCACTTAGCAGCATTTAACAGCACTTAATTAACAGCACTCAACACCACTTAACAGCATTTAACAGCAACAACAACGTCTCCCCTCTCCCTCTTCAACATTCAATAACCCAACTACAGAACACATAGCCAGACGAAGCTTCGCCCGTCTTCTGCCTGAGGTGGTACTCACTCTCTTCTTCAATGGTACGAACATTAGATAAGTGACTGTTATATCCTGCTATCCGGCCGGTTATATCCTGCTATACGGCCGGTTATATCCTGCTATCCGGCCCGGGAGTTGAGCATGGATGAAAGATAGATAGAGAAATGGAAGGCCAAAAGACAGACAGACAGACAGACAGACAGATAAACAAACAAGGACACCAACACAAAAACAGACAGACAGACAGACAGACAGACAGACAGACAGACAGACAGACACCTCCTGCAGCCTCACAATACCCTCACTAACCTCCTTTGTGACATAAAATTCTCTTGATATCAAAATTGAACTTTTAAATTTACTCCAAGTGAGACCCTGGCCATGATGAGGTAGTGATGAGGTGAGGAAGAGGAGGAGGAAGAGGAAGAGAAGGAGGAGGAGGAAGAAGGAGGAGGAGGAGGAGGAGGAGGAGGAGGAGGAGGAAGAGAAGGAGGGGGAGGAGGAGGAGGAGGAAGAAGGAGGAGGGGGAGGAGGAGGAGGAGGAGGAAGAAGGAGGGGAGGAGGAGGAGGAGGAGGAGGAGGAGGAAGAAGAAGGAGGGGAGGAGGAGGAGGAGGAGGAAGAAGAAGGAGGGGAGGAGGAGGAGGAAGAAGAAGAAGAGCGAGGGGGAGGAGGAGGAGGAGGAAGAAGAAGGAGGGGAGGAGGAGGAGGAGGAAGAAGAAGAAGAAGGAGGAGGGGAAGAAGAAGAAGAAGAAGAAGAATGACGGAAAGGACAGACAGATAATGAAACAAGAGAGAGAGAGAAGAGAAGAGAAGAGAAGAAGATACAAATGAAAGGTGAGAGAAAGAGAGAGAGAGAGAGGAAGATATGAGAGAAAGATGGGAACGGCACAGGTCAAGTCAGGTCAAGTCAGGTCAGGGAAATGTGTGGGGTGAGATATTCTTGGTGGAAGGAATTTATTGAGGATTTCTGATATAGGTGGGTGATAATACCTCTCGAGTGGCCGTGAGTGATGAGTGGGGCTAAGAGGGTGAGTGGGAAACAGTGAGTGATGAGTGGACTGAGAGGGTGAGTGGGAAGTCGTGAGTGATGAGTGGGGCTAAGAGGGTGAGTGGGAAGTCGTGAGTGATGAGTGGGGCTAAGAGGGTGAGTGGGAAGTCGTGAATGATGAGTGGGCTTAGAGAGTGAGTGGGAAAGAGGTGTATCTCTCACTAGTAGTAACTTAGAAACTCACTTACTTTACTACTGTCTCTCTTATAAGTAACTTAGAAACTCACTTAACTGATACGAAAGTTAATAAAGTAACTACCACCAACTCAAGACGCTACTATATTTCTCATTAACACACATTTCAAAGATTTCTCAGTAGGATATTCACACCTTCCAAGAAACGTCGGGAAAAAGCACTGACAAGTTTTCCCCAAGTTGTAATTGAAAAGAACTTAAGAGATGAGATTATAAATTTGTAAAGTCTAAGTAAGGTGACTTAGTTTGGTTGGTTGAGATAGGGCATTTACTTACCTACCTAACTATTACCGGGGTTAAAGTTGTTACCTGTTAATTGATAATGAGTCTTAGTATTTTACCTGTAATTTGTAATTATGTTTAGTATATTTATATCTTAAGTGTTGGAAATAGTCAATATCCTAGAGACACACACACACACATATACAGACACACACACACACACACAGACACACACACACAGACACACACACACAGACACACACACACTCACATATCCTCTCCCTCCCCCCCCCCCACATCCCCCCACACACACCCCCACATATACATATACATATATATATATACTTTGCCCACGTCAGGAAAGTAATTTGGGTTGGCTACGAAGCAAGTCCCGATAATTAGCATGAGAGGAAATTGGCGAGTCTTGGCAGGAAATCACTTTTGTGTGGAAGAAACAAATTTTTCGATTGAGCGCGTGGAATAATAAAGTGAGGGAGATGTTGGTGTGTGGGGGGGAGGGAGTGTTGGAGGAGGGGTGATGGAGGAGTGATGGAAGAAGGGGAGGGATAGACTGTTGGAGGAGGAGGGTGATGGAGGAGTGATGGAAGAGCAGGAAGAAGAGGAGAGATAGACTGTTGGAGGAGGAGGGGTGGTGAAGGAGGAGGAGGAGGGGGATGGGGAAAGACGGAGTGATGGAGGAAGAAGAGGGGGAGATGGGGTGTTCGAGGAGGAGGAAGAGGAGGGGAAAGATGGAGGAGTAAGGGAGTGAGTGTATAATACTTAAGACCCTTCAGTACGGTGATTTACCTGTTTAAGCAAATCAGTGCCACCCTCAACACTACAGTGCCACTCTCAACACCACAGTGCCACTCTCAACACTACAGTGCCACTCTCAACATTACAGTGCCACTCTCAACACCACAGTGCCACCCTCAACACTACAGTGCCACCCTCAACACTACAGTGCCACCCTCAACACTACAGTGCCACTCTCAACACCACAGTGCCACTCTCAACACCACAGTGCCACCCTCAACACTACAGTGCCACTCTCAACACTACAGTGCCACTCTCAACATTACAGTGCCACTCTCAACATCACAGTGCCACTCTCAAAAATCACAGTGCCACTCTCAACACTACAGTGCCACTCTCAACATCACAGTGCCAATCATAAACATAATTACACGCCACAGTGCCACATCATCTTCATCCGGGTCTCACATCGACACAATCCCACGTCAATAATTAAATTTTCGAAACATTTCCCTGAGTTGATGACCTCATTCCCGTATACAAGTCTTTATCAAGTATTTTACAGGTCAAGGTATTACATCACCAACATTAATGTCAAATTCATACGTCATAAGACATTGAGGACAAGGTCAAGGTCAAGGTCATCAACATTGAGGTCAAGGTCAAGGTCTTACATCATCAACATTAAGGTCAAGGTCAAGGTCTAACGTCATCAACAATAAGGTCAAGGTCATCAACATTAAGGTCAAGGTCAAGGTCAAGGTCTAACGTCATCAACAATAAGGTCAAGTAAATAAGAAAATAATAATGATATGACCTTTTGTGTGTCTCTCCATCATGACGGAAGAGACTGAGAGATGATGCTTATGTGAGATAATATTGTTTTTATCTCTCTATTGTGTTGTGATGATGATGATGTGGTGGTGGTGGTTGTTGTCGATGTCTCTCTCTCTCTCTCTCTCTCTCTCTCTCTCTCTCTCTCTCTCTCTCTCACCACACACCGCCTCCCGCACCTGAAGAACAACAATGCTCAGAGCCGCCTGCGGTCACAACACACCCAGGAGAGAAAATATTCCTCTCGGTCAATGGGTCTTTCCCGTTACCTCCCAGGACAAAGGAATAGAAGGGAAAGGTATGCCCGTCTAGGATCTACTAGAGGACGACCTTAGACTGCCTCACCTGGGAGTCCTTGAGGGTGGGGGGACGACCTTAGACTACCTCATCTAGGAGTCCTTGAGGGGGGGGGGACGACCTTAGACTACCTCATCTAGGAGTCCTTGGGGGGGGGGGGGGGACGACCTTAGACAACCTTACCTGGGAGTCCTTGAGGGTGGGGGGACGACCTTAGACTACCTCACCTAGGAGTCCTTGAGGGGGAGGACGACCTTAGACTACCTCACCTAGGAGTCCTTGAGGGGGGGACAACCTTAGACTACCTTACCTAGGAGTCCTTGAGGGGGGGACGACCTTAGACTACCTTACCTAGGAGTCCTTGAGGGGGGGAGACGACCTTAGACTATCTCACCTAGGAGTCCTTGAGGGTGGGGGGACGACCTTAGACTACCTCATCTAGGAGTCCTTGAGGGGGGGACGACCTTAGACTACCTTACCTAGGAGTCCTTGAGGGGGGGACGACCTTAGATTACCTCACCTAGGAGTCCTTGAGGGTGGGGGGGACGACCTTAGACTATCTCACCTAGGAGTCCTTGAGGGGGGGGGGACGACCTTAGACTACCTCATCTAGGAGTCCTTGAGGGGGGACGACCTTAGACTACCTTACCTAGGAGTCCTTGAGGGGGGGACGACCTTTGACTACCTTACCTAGGAGTCCTTGAGGGGGGGACGACTTTAGACTACCTCATCTAGGAGTCCTTGAGGGGGGGACGACCTTAGACTACCTCATCTAGGAGTCCTTGAGGGGGGGACGACCTTAGACTACCTTACCTAGGAGTCCTTGAGGGGGGGACGACCTTAGACTACCTCACCTAGGAGTCCTTGAGGGGGGGGACCTTAGACTGCCTCACCTGGGAGTCCTTGAGGGGGAGGAGGGGGGGAGAGGGGGAGGGTTATGGGTATTAAGGTACTTTACTTAATGGGAAATTTCTTCTTTTTAGTGAGGCAATAAAGGAAGAGTTTATGACCTCACACTCGAGGCAGATGGAGGAAGATGTGGCCTCGAGTATGACTTCCGGGTCTTACTTCTTATAACTCTCGAGGCTCAGGTATTTTCACCATCAAATTTACACTGAGACTTGACCTTAACTAGATATAATAATAATAATAATAATAATAATAATAATAATAATAATAATTAACGGTTTATTGAAAGAGCTTGGCAGCCAGAAGGCTTAAAATATACAGTTACATAATTGGGGAATGGGTTACGAATTACAAATAATATACAAGTAACATAAGTGATACAAATAAGATATATAATAACTAGATGGGGAAAAGCTCAAACTACAGTTCATTTCAACATAGTGACAGTGCAAGAAGTACTATTTACTGGGAGTGAATACACTGGTTTATTACAAGTTGTTGATAATTTTTACAATGGTTGGGACTGGGCTGTTCTTATAGCGATCAGTTCGTGCACGTATGGGCTGGATGCTGTTGTAGTGTCGAACAGCAATTCTCGGGCTAGGGATCTCAGGTGGTAGTAGGAGCCGGTGTCGAGGATGGTGTAGAAGCTTCTTACCAAATTTGCAGATGAGGTCGTGGTGATGGTCAGTGAGAGTCGAAAGGGTCAGTGTGTTGAGCGCTTCTTGATATGTGGAGTAGGAAGGGGAGAGAATAATCTTGCATGCCCTCTTTTGCACTTCTTCTAGGTGTTTACGTTGTGTGGCATTTAGGGAGGAAGACCAGGTGGGGGAGGCATAGGTGAGCTTGGGAAGTATGAATGTTGTGTAAACACTGAGGAGCTCGGGTGCAGGAACTCCGAGGGACTTGAGTCGGCGGAGAAGGTGGAGACGGAAACTGGAGGATTTGACAACTTCACTGACGTGTGGTTTCCAATTTAGTTTGTTGTCTATGGTGACGCCGAGGAGCTTCGTGGAATCTACAACTTGTGTGTGTGTGAGTAATTAACCTGTGTGTCATACCTGTGTTAAGTGAAAGTAACAAATTAAGGTAGAGTCTCTGTGTAATTTTGTCGTTAATTTAGATATTAATTTTGTGTGTTATCTTAGGTTAAACACCAGGCAGGTTAGTAGCTAGGTAGACAGCTATCAAACAGGGAGTTACTACCTCCTGGGAAAACATTGGAAGCTGCTATATGGTTGCTGATCTGACTTTCTGCCTCATTTACACACAATTGCAGGATAAAACACACACAAACACACACACACACACACCTATTTCCATTAGAGAAGTAGTTTTTAGTAAGTTATCTGCAGGAAGAAGGAGCTAACTAGTGACCCGTGTTGTCCTTGTAAAACTATGATGGGAAAAAAAAGATTGGTTGTGATATAACTCCAACATGAGCTTCCTGTGGTAATGGAAAGGACGACTGTTTTTTTTATATATATATATATGGTTTAAATATTTTTTATCCCCCTGCCTACCACAACTAAATCCTCACTCCCCTCCCCTCCACTCCCCTCCCCTTACTCTCCCATCCCTATCCCCTCTCCTCCCTTACTCTTTTTCCTCTTCCTTCTTTCTTCTCTTCCTCGCCCCCTTTCTTTTCTTCTCTTTCTTCTCTTCTTTTCCTTCCTTCGTTCTCCTGTTTTTTCTCTCTTTTCTGCCTTTCGTAACCCCCTTTCCATTCATTTATTCCTCCTCTTCTTTCCTTTCCTTCGTTGCTTTTTTCCTTCTTTCTCCTCTTCCTTCCTTCCTTCCTTTCTTCCTCCTTCTTCTACTTTATTTCTCTCCTTTCCTTCCATCATACCCTCCTCTCCTTCCTTCCTTCCTTCCTTCCTTCCTTCCCTTAAAGAAACTCCATAATATTTCGGTAACTTTTTTTTTTAATTTTCTTAATTTGATGAAGAGAAACGGTAACATAGGCGCCCTTACCTTTAGTGGTGAGGGGGGTTGGTGGTGAGGGAGATGGTGGTGAGGGGGAGAAGGTGGTGATGGTGGTGTGGGTGGTGGTGGTGGTGTGGGAGATGGTGGTGAGGGGGAGAAGGTGGTGATGGTGATGTGGGTGGTGGTGGTGGTGTGGGTGGTGAAGGTGGTGAGGGAGAAGGTGGTGGTGAGGGGGAGAAGGTGGTGATGGTGGTGTGGGTGGTGGTGGTGGTGTGGGTGGTGGTGGTGGTGAGGGAGAAGGTGGTGGTGAGGGGGAGAAGGTGGTGATGGTGGTGTGGGTGGTGGTGGTGGTGAGGGAGAAGGTGGTGGTGAGGGGGAGAAGGTGGTGATGGTGGTGTGGGTGGTGGTGGTGGTGGTGATGAGGGAGAAGGTGGTGGTGAGGGGGAGAAGGTGGTGATGGTGGTGTGGGTGGTGGTGGTGGTGAGGGAGATGGTGGTGAGGGGGATGGTGGTGAGGGGGAGAAGGTGGTGGTGGTGGTGTGGGTGGTGGTGGTGGTGTGGGTGGTGGTGGTGGTGTGGGTGGTGGTGGTGATGAGGGAGAAGGTGGTGGTGAGGGGGAGAAGGTGGTGATGGTGGTGTGGGTGGTGGTGGTGGTGAGGGAGAAGGTGGTGGTGAGGGGGAGAAGGTGGTGATGGTGGTGTGGGTGGTGGTGGTGGTGAGGGAGAAGGTGGTGGTGAGGGGGAGAAGGTGGTGATGGTGGTGTGGGTGGTGGTGGTGGTGTGGGTGGTGGTGGTGGTGTGGGTGGTGGTGGTGAGGGGGAGAAGGTGGTGATGGTGGTGTGGGTGGTGGTGGTGGTGTGGGTGGTGGTGGTGGTGTGGGTGGTGGTGGTGAGGGAGATGGTGGTGAGGGGGAGAAGGTGTTGATGGTGGTGTGGGTGGTGGTGAGGGGGAGACGGTGGTGAGGGAGATGGTGGTGAGGGAGATGGTGGTGAGGGGGAGAAGGTGGTGATGGTGGTGTGGGTGGTGGTGGTGGTGAGGGAGAAGGTGGTGGTGAGGGGGAGAAGGTGGTGATGGTGGTGTGGGTGGTGGTTTGTGGTGGTGATGAGGGAGAAGGTGGTGGTGAGGGAGGAGGTGATAGTGGGGGGTTGATTTCCCAACTGTAGATTTAGGTAGCCATTCACAGCTGGGTGGACTAGGAGAGCCTCGGATGCTGCGAACCAAACGACTCTTAGGACAGGAGGTGAGGGGCAGTATCCACTCATCCACTGTACCACTAAAACATAAACCGGCCATCCACTTTCCTCCACTTCTCTTACGACTTTCTCCCTGTTCGTTCTTCATCTTTCTCTATTTCCCTCTTCTTATTCCTCTTCTTCCTTCTTCTGCTCATTCTTCTTCTACCTTTTACTCTTCCTGTTTCTTTTCTTATCGTACTGTTCTTCTTCTTACCTCCTCCTCTTCCTCCTCTTCTTCTTCCTTCCTTCTTCTCTTCCTTTTCCTTTTCTTGTTCCTCTTGTCCTTCTTCTTCCTCTTCCCCTCTCTT
>CAUDMG010003165.1:525000-530000 GCA_958450375.1 Homarus gammarus | reverse complement strand
CGCTGGTGGTGGTGTGTGGTGGTGGTGGTGGTGTGTGGTGGTGGTGGTGTGTGGTGGTGGTGGTGTGTGTGGTGGTGGTGGTGTGTGGTGGTGAAAGTGGTGGTGGTGGTGGTGGTGGTGGTGGTGGTGTGTGGTGGTGGTGAAAGTGGTGGTGTGTGGTGGTGGTGGTGTGTGGTGGTGAAAGTGGTGGTTGTGGTGGTGGTGGTGTGTGGTGGTGGTGGTGAAAGTGGTGGTGGTGGTGGTGAAAGTGGTGGTGGTGGTGGTGGTGTGTGGTGGTGGTGGTGGTGGTGGTGGTGAAAGTGGTGGTGAAAGTGGTGGTGGTGGTGGTGGTGAAAGTGGTGGTGGTGGTGGTGGTGGTGGTGATGAAAGCAAGACAGAGAAGAGACAGACACTGTACCGTACTGACCACCGTCTTAAGGAAGATTAATGACCTGTCTTGTGTTAGGGAGTAAATAAGACGGTGGTTGACAGAGGGAACACAAGACTCAATCAAGAATAATGTCTTGGCCAGGGAAAAGGTGGTGGTGGTGGTGGTAGGTCGAGGTGTGTACGGTTGTGAGTGGTTGTTGTGGTTGTAGTGGTTGTTGTGGTTGTTTTGGTTGTTGGTGGTTGTTGTATTATACCTCATCACCACCACAACCACCACACACCACCACCACCACCACCATCACACACACTACTACACACCACCACCACCACCACCACACACCACCACACACCACCATACACCACCACACACCACCATCACACAACACCATCACACGCCACCACAGATAACCACCACCACACACTACCACGCACCACCACCACACATCACCACCATCACACACACTACCACACACCACCATCACACAGCACCATCACACACCACCATCACCATCACACACACTACCACACACCATCACACAACACCACCACACACCACCACCACCACACATCACCACCACCACACACTACCTCCATCACCACCACCACCTTCTCCTTCATCATCCGACTACTGACGGTGTAAAACTCGAAGCCGCCGGGGTGGAGGAAGTCTCAAGAATATAACACCCTCGAGGTTGACCTTAATGGAGGAGGAGATAAGAAAAACAAAAACAAAACGAGAGTAATAAATAGTTTTTTTCTCACTTTCTTATTTATTATCTTCCTTTACCTTGTCTCCTTCCTTCCTTCCTTCCTTCTTTATCTTCAGTTATATAATGTAGACCTCCTCCTCCTCATCCTCCTCCTCTTCCCCTACTTCTTCCTCTTCCTCTTCTCCTCCTCCTCCTCCTCCTCCTCATCCACCTCCTCTTCCCCTACTTCTTCCTCTTCTCCTCCTCCTCCTCCTCCTCCTCCTCCTCCTCCTCCTCCTCATCCACCTCCTCTTCCCCTACTTCTTCCTCTTCCTCTTCTCCTCTTCCTCGACTCTTAATCCTCATCAACTCCTACTCCTCCTCGTCTCCTCCTCCTTCTCAACGCCTCTTCTTCTTCCTCCTCCTCCTCCTCCTCCTTATGTCTTCCTATTCCTTGCTAATTAATACAAAAATAATAAATAAAATAAATAATTGTCTGTGTAATTAAAAATAAATAAAAAAATAAACAAATAAGTAACTAATAATTAACAAAATTCGTAGGAAATCAGTGGATAAGCGAGAGAACTGCGCTAACTACCCAACTAGGTCGTTAAGTAGCGTACTGTGGTCGTTGTGTTGTTATAAAGTGACTCAGCTATAACAAGGAGGTCAGTCGGCTACCATACCTTGGCGTGAGAACATGGAGTCCTTCTCGAGTGAGTGTTGGCGAATACCTGCGTTGGCGAATACCTGCGTTGGCGAATACCTGCGTTGGCGAATACCTGTGTTGGCGAATACCTGCGTTGGCGAATACCTGTATTGGCGAGTACCTGCATTGGCGAATACCTGTGTTGGCGAATACCTGTGTTTGCGAATACCTGTGTTGGCGAATACCTGTGTTGGTGAATACCTGTGTTGGCGAATACCTGTATTGGCGAATACCTGTATTGGCGAGTACCTGCATTGGCGAATACCTGTATTGGCGAGTACCTGCATTGGCGAATACCTGTATTGGCGAGTACCTGCGTTGGCGAATACCTGCGTTGGCGAGTACCTGTATTGGCGAATAACCTTATTATAGAAAACGTAAGTACTGTCCAGGTATCTCGACAATCACAACAACAATTAACAAAGACTTACAACACCGAACCACAACACAGACAGAGAGTGTTGTGATGGGTTGAACCGGTATTGTGAAGGTGTTTCGGTACAGTGAAACCCGACACAACACCTTTGAGTTGTGTACGACTATTGACACTCAACACACACACAGGTATGTCTCCTCACCTGTATATGTCAATAATGTTTCGTTTAGTTTCAAATCTATCGTTCAAAGATGTCTTAATGATTCGTTAGATAGTTTCAATAGTGATTAATTATCCTCATTAGATAGGTATAATGACAATGAGGATAATTTTAGTATTTTGGTGATAGTTAGGTTGTATATATAGGTGAAGCTTAACGTGTGTGAACGAAAGTTTGTGGGAAATGTTTCGATAGTAAAGTGACCGATAGATTGTGAAAAGGCAAGTGTTGAGAAACGTCAATGTTAACTCTTGCTTTTTTTTTTTTTTTTGCTTCTCACACACACACACACACACACACACACACACACACACACACACAGTGAAGTTCGTACGTATATAAAAAGAGAAACTTTCCTCTGAACATAAAATTTGATCGACTGCCAGGCTCTTCCGGGTCTTCCATGATAACTTCCTCCTTTGTCACGGGGGGGGGGGGGAGGGGGGGAGGTAGGGGAGGGGGAGGAGGAAGAAGGGTGGAAAATGAAGAGGGAAAAACGATGGAATGAAAAAAAAATGTAGAGGAGGAGGAGGAGGGAAAGTGTTTAAGGAGAAAGAAGAAGGGAGGAAGAGGAGAGGGCGGTGGGGGGTGGGGGGGAGAGAAGGGGAAGAAGGGGAGGAGGAAGAAAAACGTAAGATATTTACTTATAAAAAACGGGTACAGGACGTGACTGTCGCGGGTTGCCGGTGATGTATTTTTTTTTCATCTTATTTCTGTCCCTGGGAGAGTTTACATGACCCCTGTGTGTGTGTGGTAGTCGTAAAAATAACCACAGTAGTACTAGTTGTACCACCATCCACTACAGATGGTTCCTGTACCTTGGTATCCTCACGTGTGTTGTGGTGAGCAATATGTCTGTCGTCATTGAAGTCATTCTCCAGTACAACATTTTCCTCTTGGATCAACATCTCGGTTGTGTCATTCTAACAAATATTTTTTACGTGTTTTAGAAAAAAATATATATAAGTTATTAATTTATTGTAATTGTGCAAATTAGTTCTTCCCCATCCGAACGGGGGTTAAACAAGGGTGTGTACTGGCACCAACTCTCTTCCATTTTCTTCGCTGCCTTCCTTACTCGTGCCAGTGACAATTTAGCCAGCGGGGTGGACATCGAGTATCAGATGAAGGATCATTTCAACATGAGATGACTCGAGGCAGGAACAAAGGTGTCGGCAGCTTCCATTACTGAACTTCAGTATGCAGACGACCTCATCCTTGTCGCTCAGCCTGCCCCTGGTTCAGTCACACCTCCACCGTCCATCCACCTTAACGGTACCACCCTCTCTAATGTTACCCACTTTCGGTATCTCGGCTCCCACCTGTCCACCACTGCGGACATCGATGAAGAGATTCAACATCGGATCAGATGTGCATCTCAAACCTTTGGCAGACTCTGTACCCGTGTCTTCAGCTGTAGGGAGCTGAAATTATCTACAAAGTAGCACGTATATCGAGCAGTGGTTCTCCCCACCCTGCTATATGGCAGCGAGACATGGGTCTCATGCAAGAGTCACATCAAGGCACTTGAAAACTTTCACCAACATAGTCTATGTTCCATTCTCCGAGTTTGCGGGAAAGACAAGAGAACAAATTCCAGTATTCTCGCTGACACCAACTGTAGGAGTATCGATGCTACCATTATTCATGAACAACTACGTTGGACTGGCCATGTTACCCGCATGGATGACAGTAGACTGCCAAAGCAGCTACTTTACAGTCACCTAAAAAATAGTAAACGTAACGCCGGCCGGCAACTGAATAAGTGCAAAATCGACCTCCTCACCTAGGAGACGATTACTCCACACCGTAACGCTTGGAGGAGCACCCCACGAGGTGTCAATACTTTCGAATTAGCCCGACTGCAAATCGAGGCAGACAAGCGCCAACGCCGGAAAGACGCTGTCGCCGCCCCTCCCGCACTAGATGTAGCCCTCCACATGTGCAACATCTGTGAACGACCCTCTCGGTCCCGTATCGGTCTCTTTAGTCACGTCAAAACTCACCAACGAAGGTGACATTTCAATAACTCATATCACTGTCTCATAGCTGGATGATCGCCATACTCGATTCCAAGAGACAGCAAAGTAGTAGTAGTGTATGTGTTCCTCTCCTCCTCCAACACTTTCACCCTCTATCTCTCCACTTCCTTCTCCAACATACCTCCTTCACCCCTACACCTACGTCCTTTTCCACCACAACCTCCTCCTCCTCCTCCTCCTCCTCCTCCTCCTCGTCCTCCTCCTCCAACCCTAATTATAGACTCGTCTCGGGGGACTTATTATTGGGGTAGATGTTGTGTTGTGTTGTGCAGTGTGTTGTGTTGTGTTGTGCTGTACTGTACTATGTGCTGTGTTGTGCAGTGTGTTGTGTTGTGTTGTGCTGTACTGTACTATGTGCTGTGTTGTGCTGTGTTGTGTTGTGTTGTGCTGTGTGTTGTGCTGTGTTGTGTTGTGCTGTGCTGTGCAGTGTGTTGTGTTGTGTTGTGCTGTACTATGCTGTGTGTTGTGTTGTGCTGTACTGTGCTGTGTGTTGTGTTGTGCTGTACTATGCTGTGTGTTGTGTTGTGTTGTGCTGTACTATGCTGTGTATTGTGCTGTGAGAGAGGTACGGGAAGGGTGATTTATTTTCCAGTGA
>CAUDMG010003165.1:505000-517500 GCA_958450375.1 Homarus gammarus | reverse complement strand
CCCTCCCTCACCCCCTCCCTCACCCCCTCCCTCACCCCTTCCCTCACCCCCTCCCTCACCCCCTCCCTCACCCCTTCCCTCACCCCCTCCCTCACCCCTCCCCCCCTCTCCCCTCTCTCACCACCCTCCTCTCCTTCACCACCCCTTTCTCCCTCCCCCCTCTTCCTCTCTATCACCCAACCATTTACCTCCACCAAAACATGAATCAAATTTAATTACTAACGAGGAAGGAAAAGTTCTCTCCCCCCCCCCCTCGCCCTTCTTCCCCTCGCCACCCCCCACTCCCCTCGCCCCCCCCCCCCAAAAAAAATAAATAAATCAAGTTACGTGAGGAGGAATAATAGACACTGATTCTCTACTGAGGTGAGAGTAACAAAAGACTTACCATAAATTGTGTTTTGTTTACCTGGTTTACCTGTTAATAAGCTGTAATCAACCCCCCCCCCCTCCAACTCCCTGTACACCTGATGGCTATTTGATAGTTTAGTCATTAACAGTGTGTTTTTGGTGGGAGGTGAATGGTAGCTGGTTATGATGATGGTATTGTAATTATTATTTTTTTAGAATATTCGTGTCACCTGTAGATTAGTTCACCTATAGATTAATTACTTCACCTGGTATTACCCTAATGATACCTGGAGGATTATGTTACGACACTCGATAACCACTCCAGGTATTGACTACACCTCCAAGTATTACTCTACGACTACAGGAGGTCACTTGAGGTCGACAAGTAGCGGGGATATGATTGGATGACCCTTGAATGACCCAAGAAATGACCCTATAAAATGACTTGTTTATGCTCCCCGAAGCACCCAGGATCAACCACTACACCACGGTATCCAAGTCATTCCTCGGGTGTGGTTATATATTCTGTTAGGGCCGTAGTTATTATTTAAAGCTGATATATTATTCTGTTTATTCTCTGTGTTAACTCTGTGACGTAACACATTTGGCTGGGAAACATAACATCTTGGTAAGGATAGTTAATAAAAGCTGACTTTACCATGCAATAGTGAGTATATCAAGGGACTCTGTAAACATAAATATCAAGGGACTCTGTAAACACAAACATCAAGGGACTCTGTAAACACAAACATCAAGGGACTCTGTAAACATAAATATCAAGGGACTCTGTAAACACAAACATCAAGGGACTCTGTAAACACAAACATCAAGGGACTCTGTAAACATAAACATCAAGGGACTCTGTAAACACAAACATCAAGGGACTCTGTAAACATAAACATCAAGGGACTCTGTAAACACAAACATCAAGGGACTCTGTAAACACAAACATCAAGGGACCCTGTAAACATAAATATCAAGGGACTCTGTAAACACAAACATCAAGGGACCCTGTAAACATAAATATCAAGGGACTCTGTAAACACAAACATCAAGGGACTCTGTAAACACAAACACACAGTACAAGCGTGTTAACTTTACTATCACTCTTCCCCTAAAGGTCTCAGCTAGGAGGGTCTAATTCCCTAAATATCTCAGGTCCAGGACTGAAACATTTATAGGCGCCCCAAGACTTCCTACACATGCTAGCCACACTGTTCCTCGTCTCATTGTTTATTAAGGTGTCTTGTCAGGGGTTCAAAGTGAGCACGATACTCTCTTTCAGAACCTTGTGTGTGTGTGTGTGTGTGTCGGCAGCTCATCAGAGGGGACAGTCACACATCTACCTACAGGTGACAGGTGGATGTTGTTATTATCAGCTGGATATATAATTTCAAGCGTCTTTTTTTTCCTCTCATTCTCCTCCTCCCCCTCCTTTCGTTCTTCCCTCCTCCTCTCGTTCGCTCCTTCCTCCTCTTCCTGTTATCCTCCTCTCTTTCTCCTCTTTCTCTCGTCCTCTTTCCTCCTCCTCCCTTCTCCTTCTGTCTTTCCCTCGTCTTCCTCTCGCCTGCCTCTCCCTCACCCTCTCACCTCTCGCCTACCTCTCCCTCGTCCTCTCACCTCTCCACTGCCTCACTCTCTTCCCTGTCTCTCCCTCTACCACCATCACAAATTAAGCGTGACGTCGAGAAGCCAAAACTGATGAACATTGTTATTCGACATTGAAAATCTGGAGAGTTCGAGTGATCGGGTTTGTTGTGGCAGCGTCGAGGAGGGGGCGTTCTTATTTCATGCCCGTGTGAGTCGCTTCCCTCTCCTCCCTCTCCCTCCCTCTCCCTCCATCAGATAAACCCATCAACGTCTTCGAGAGATTAGTTCATGCTATCCTAACCCATTGGGAAACATTTTTGTATAGTCTAGCCACTACGCCCCACACAGACATACCTCCTCCTCCCTCTATTCCTGCCCCTACCTCCCTCTACCCCTGCCCCTATCTCCCCTCTCCCCCCTCCCGGCCCTCTTCAAGGTAGGGCGCGTTATAGCCAAGAGTAAATCGCCATCAGACGCTCCTGACGGCTACATCGCGCCATAAATCGCCGACCATACTGGACTATAAGACGCCATAACTCGCCGGCCACCCTGGGAGTTCCGGGAGGCTAAGGATCTCATAACTGCGTGTTAAAAGTCTCGGCTTTGGCCACACGACCTATTGACGAGAATTTTATGGCCCGGGGGGGGGGGGGGGAGGTCCTTCCGTCTTGTCCAGAGTCCTGCGAGTCTTTCAGGAGGGTGTGACGGTCATTCTTGGAAGGGTCTAATCCTACCCCTCGCCATCCTACCACCACTCAACTCTAACCTCGCCTACCCACACCCTTGTTCTGCCCTCCTCCATTCCCTCCCTCTTTCCCTTCCTACCTACCTATCTTCTCTCGGCCACCTCATCTTTTTCTCCTTCTCCCTCCCTCCCTCCCTCCCTCACTGTAACGCAGCTGCGGAAAATTTACGCATGGGACGATGCCAAAGGTTCAGATCGACTCCCTCCTACTGCATAGTGGTGGTGGTGGTGATAGTGGTGGTGATGGTGTTGATGGTGATGGTGGTGTGTTGGTGGAAGTGGTGATGAAAATAGTGGTGTTGGTGATGATGGTGATGGTGATGGTGATGATGGTTGTGTTGGAGGTAATAATAATAATAATAATAATAATAATAATAATAATAATAATAATAATAATAATAATAATAATAATAATAATATAATAGACACACCACAATAAGACAGGTGAGGCCGGTAATTAGGTTCGTCTCTGATATGGAAACACACCTGGTTATTTCCGTGTGTGTGTGTGTAGTAACTTTCACTCACGTAATTATCCACACTAGTTTGTCATTCTGTCTGTATGTCTGTCTATCTGTCTGTCTGTCTGTCTGTCTCTCAATAACTCTCCCCCTCTCCCTCCCACCCCCCCTCTCCCTACCTCCACCATCCCTCCCCTCCATCACCCTCTCCCCCCCTCACCTACCCCCCCCCCCTACACCCCCCCCACCTACAAGAAATTAATTCCTTTAAAAAATCATCCCACGAGTCTGGCAGTATTAAGGATGTAATTGAATATCCAGAAATTAGTTGAGGTCTCTTCCTCTCTTCCTCTCTTCCTATCTCCTCCTTCTTCTTCCTATTTCTTCCTTTATTCCTTCTTCCTTCCTTCCTTCCTGATTCTTCCTCTCTTTCTTCCTCCTCCTTCTTTCTCTTTCCTTCTCTCTCATTCTTCCTTTATGTTCCTACTTTATTCCTTCCTTCTTTTGGATTCTTCCTACTTCTTCCTTTCTTTTTCTTCTTCTTTCTTCTTTTTTCTTTCTTCCTTCGTCCTCATTTTTTCTTCCTTCTTCAAGTTTCTTCCTCCTTCTTACTACTTCTTCTTCCTTCCTTCTTTTCCTTCCTTCCTTCCATCCTTCCTCATTCTTTCCCTTTTCTGCTTCCCCCTCCTCCTTCCTTCCTTCCTTCCTTCCTTCCTTCTTCATAGTTAGCGAAATGGTAAATGAACTATAACGAGAAATTGGGAGGGAAATTACGATAAGAGGGAGAGAGAGAGAGAGAGAGAGAGAGAGAGAGAGAGAGAGAGAGAGAGAGAGAGAGAGAGAGAGAGAGAGAGAGAGAGAGAGAGAGAGAGAGAGAGAGAGAGAGAGAGCATCTTGTTTACGACTTCCAGTGGTTAACGAAATTAATAAATGAAAAGGAGGAACGGCTGATAAAAAGGGAACAGACAGACAGACAGACAGACAGACAGATAGACAGACAGACAGACAGACAGATAGACAGATAGATAGGTAGATAGATAGTGAGGATGAATAGGAAGAGAGGAAATAAAAGAATAAATGGATTAATTGAGAAGATGGGGGAAGCAACAGTGGATAACTAATGGAGGAACAACACAAGAGAGAGAGAGAGAGAGAGAGAGAGAGAGAGAGAGAGAGAGAGAGAGAGAGAGAGAGAGAGAGAGAGAGAGAGAGTCAGTGAAAAGGGGAAGGGAGGGAGATGAGAATAAAGGTGAATACAGAGATAAATGAAGATTGTTGTCAATAGAGGGTGAGAATGTCTGTCTGTCTGTCTGTCTGTCTGTCTGTCTGTCTGTCCCAGTAGAGCCATAATGTTTTTTTAAGTCAATCCTAGTTTATAGAAATTCTCCCATATTGACTCCAGGGCATGATAGTGGCATACACACACACACACACACACACACACACTATGACTGGTTATTACAAGCAATATTGAGGCTGACGAAACTCTAACTGACACAAGATAGCTCAACGTTCTTCCTTTCGTTGGAGAAACTTGGAACAAATTACAAGAAAGTTTTAAAAGATGGTTCTTAGAAAGTTCCACACCCTGAATAAACTGCGTGTGTGAGACAGACAGACAGACAGACAGACAGACAGTAGGACGGGGTAGAAAACAATGCGTCAACGTCAGACATTGATCCATATCACTACCATACAACTACTATGTCTACAGGTGTGCGTGTGTGTGTGTGTGTGTGTGTGCGTGTGTGTGGGTGTGTGCGTATATATATGTGTGTGTATATCCATGCATATCTTAGTGTACATAAAAATCTAACTACAGTGACCTAAATTTACCTGGTTTCTTAATTAATCACTACAGGTGAGAATATTAATTACTAAATGGCCTCCTTAGGTGACGTCACGCCCTGGGTCATTGAGGCTTCTTGACCCTCAAAAATTACACCTTAACTTTTAACATTTATTTAACAATTTAACGAAGAAATGCGAGAAGATAGAAGAAGATAAAGGAAAGAGAAGGATGGAGGAGGGAAGGTAAGGGAAGAAGAGGTAGGAGGAGAAAATGAAGAAGGAGATAGAAAGAAAGTAAAAGGAGGGAGGTAGGAGAGGTAGGGGAAGACAAGGACGGACGAGAGAAGTAAGGAGGAGATAAAAGGAGAAGAAGAGGAGGAGGGAAGAGATAAATTGTGGAAGAGAGAAGGAGGTAGAGGATAAAGGGAGGAGGATAGAAGTTAGAAGGAAATAAGGTAAAAGAGAACATTGAAGAAGAGAAGGAAGAAAAAGAGAGGGAAGGAAAAAAAGAAAAAATAGGTGAGGAAAAAGGGAAGGAAGGAGAAGTAGAGGAGGAAGGAAATAAAGGGAGAAGAGAGGGGGGGGGGGAAGAAGATAAAGGAAGGAAATAGGTTTTACCGGTAAGACTCAGCACCAAGTTTAGGATCTTTCGTCTCCCTAACATTAAAACTTAGGACCAACTATTGGCCACGCGAGCAGGGAGAAAGGGAGGTGAGAGAGGGTGATGGTGAGAGAGGTGAGGGGAGGGAGGGAGGGAGAGGAAGCTATGGAGGGAGGGCGTGAGGTAGATAGTGAGGGAGGTAGGGTGATGGTGAGGGAGGAAGGTGTGGGAGGTAGAGTGAGGGGTGGAGGGGAGAGAGAGAAGGGGGTAGGGGTAACCAGGTATTGGGGGGTTTGAGGGGAACAGGAAGAGGAAGGGGAAAGTCTTGTAGATACGAGGGGAGAGGGCGGAACAAGGGGAGGGGGAATGGGAGGAGGAGGAGGCGGAAGAAGAAGAAGAGGAGGAGGAGGAGGAGGAGGAGGAGGGGGAGGAGATCGAGGAGGGAAGACATGAGTGAACCTGAAGTATTGTACAGGAAGAGGAAGAGGAGGAGGCCGTCCCATTCCTCGTCTCTTGGGTCGTTGTCTTCATCGTCAGGTCGTCGTCAGGGGAGATTATTGTATAGGAAGGAATGTGTAGTGGAGCTGAGCTTGTTGTGGTGGTGGTAGTGGTGATAGTTGTAGCAGTGGGCTAATTGTGGTAGTAGTGGTAGTTGTTGTTGTGGCAGTAGTGAGAAAAATTTGGCAGGCTTTTGTGTTTGTGTGTGTGGGGGGGGGGGGGTGGTGGAGGCTGCGAGGCGTGTGTTGTGGGCGTGCGAGAGGCATGGGTGGCAGCCATCTATCACCCTCACGCCCATCTGTGCCTTAGAAACAATTAGCGGGTGATGATGGTCGTTATGAATATATAATGTGCAATGTATCAGGCCTTGCTGGAGAGGCTGTGGCAGGGTGTGGTGCAGTGTGGTGTGGTGTGGTGTGGTGTGGTGTAGTGTGGTGTGGCGTGGAACCTGACCGTCTTTCATCCCAGCTGAGCTTCCCTCACCCCTCACTCCCACCACCAACTCGGCTATAGGGAGGATGAGAAGGTTGTAATACGCGACTTGAAACAACTTCTTATCTCCACTACTGTTCCTCCATGGTCGTCCTTAACTACCCAAAGCTTTCAAACTTTCTCCTGAATATTTCCCACGTTTTTAGCCCAAACTGTTTACCTATGAGAGCTTAAGAGGGGCATCTTAGTTCACAATCTTACCAGGGAACTAAAAAAAAAAAATTCTCCCTCAGAAAAAAATAAATAAAAAATTCCTCCGTTGCTTAAAAAGAAAAATTATATAGGAATTAATATCTTTATATATTATTTTTGTTAGTTAAATGGGTTAAAATTATGATAGATAGATGAATTATTCTTAATGTTTAGTTAAGGTATTGATAATTAACCTGAGTTGTGTGTTAAGGGGCTGGAATGTGTGTGTGTGTTACATGGTGTTCTTCCTCTCACTGGTGTACCTCAGGATAACGCTTGCTGCCTCCTTGGTTTGTTTTCATCTGGTCTACCGCCTACCTGGTCCACGTCCCCACCTGGTCCACGTCCCCACCTGGTCTACCGCCTACCTGGTCCACGTCCCCACCTGGTCTACCGCCTACCTGGTCCACGTCCCCACCTGGTCTACCGCCCAACTGGTCCACGTCTCCACCTGGTCCACGTCTCCACCTGGTCCACGTCTCCACCTTGTGCACGTCTCCACCTGGTCCACGTCTCCACCTGGTCCACGTCCCCACCTGGTCCACGTCCCCACCTGGTCCACCTCCCCATCTGGTTCACGTCCCCACCTGTTCCACATCCCCACCTGGTCCACCACCTCACCTGTTCCAACACAGTCGTCTGTATGTATGTATGTATGTATGTATGTTTCTGTACTGTTCACTTACACCATTGTCAGATGTCTCAGGAGGGGGGAAACTTTAGCTGTCTGTTTCCGCCTCTTAATATTTCACGCTCAAGTTGCTGCCAGACTTTGAGATTCGTCAGACGTGAGTTGTTTTCCCAGCGAGATGAGGATGAAGGTCAGTGGTGGAGCTTCCTAGATGTGGCCCAGGGCAATAGTTAAGGAGTGCACAGCTTTGAATTTAAGGGGTCATGTCAATTTAAGGAGTTCACAGCCTTGAATTTAAGGGGTCATGTCAATTTAAGTGGTCATATTTTGAGTTTAGTGGTTTGTATAAATTGTATTATATGTCTGAGGGGTTGTATCAGGGATCTAGGGGGTCCTATCAGGGATTTAAGGGGTTATTTCAGGGGTTTAAGGGATCATATCAGGATTTTATGGGGTTAAGTCAGTTTAAGGGTCGTATATGGGGGTCTAAGAGATTATATTAGGGACTTAAGGGTGACATCAGGGGCGTAATAATTCGTTCCCCCTTTGTGTGTGTGTGTGTGTGTGTGTGTGTGTGTGTGTGTGTGTGTGTGTGTGTGTGTGTGTGTGTGTGTGAACAGTTTTATATTCAAGGTTTTTTTCCCATTTGAGCGTTTTATTACCGCCCCACCAAGGTCACCAACCACATGACACACCTATTTCACCTTTCTGCTCATCATACCTGTAAGGGAAAAAGGGGAGAAGGAAAAAGTGAATGGAAAGAAAAATATCTGGTGTAAATATTTCGTGTATATCGAGGTGCCAACACTGAAAATAACTTCATATTTCTCCAGGAGTGTTTATGTACTTTCCCTCCAGGTAAACTATTGCCACCACACTCATGTTTACCGTCCTTTGCCTCACGAGGAAGTGGAGATCCTTGCAGAAGTTTGGTCAAGGAGCTTCACTGCCAGAGACAACTATTTGTTCAGTAACTTCAAAAGAGACGTACCGTCACCTCCTCTTCTTCTGGCGTGAGACAGACAGACAGACAGTCAGTCAGACAGACAGACAGACAGACAAACAGACAGACAGATGATAAGGTGTACTGAGATGAAACTAAGGAGACATATATAATTAACCTAACCTAACCTAACCTAGCTTAACCTAATCTTGTTCCTATATTAATTAAATCTATGTACGTCTTTTCTGACGAGCTTTTCAGCCTAATTAGGGCGGCGGTTACCTGCTGGGGAGGTACTTAGCCAAGGAGGGCTTACCTGATGTCAACACCCTCTCTCCCTCCCTCCCTCCCTCTCTCCCTCCCTCTTCACCTCCCCCTCTTCCTCCCTCCCTTCCTCCCTCCCTTCCTCTCTCACTCACTCCCTCCCTACATCTCTATCTCCATCCCTTCCTTCCTCCTTCTCTTCTTCTCTCTTTTCCTTCCCCATTCTTTCTCTCCCTCATTCTCCTTTCGCCTCCCTCCTCTGCAGTATATGTTACCAGAAGAACCTAAGTGTGTGTGTGTGTGTGTGTGTGTGTGTGTGTGTGTGTGTGTGTGTGTGTGTTTTACTCTTCGTCCGTCATTTTTTTCACTATTATTATTATTTATTTTTTTATTTTTTATTTTTCGTTTTTTTTCATAATTCTTCACCTTTTTTTAACCATTTCTCCGTCAGATTTAGAAGACAAATGCTGACGAATCTCAAAGTTAAGTTGAAAAGTTAAGGAAATTACCATTTAGTTTCAATCAGGAGAGTGACTTATGTACATAAATCAAGGCATAAGGGGAGGGGAGGGGAAGGAAGGGTGGGGAGGGGGAGGAAAGGGGGAAGGGGAGAGGGAGGAGGTTGAGATGGATGGGGGAAAGGGTAGGGTACGGGGTGGTAGAGGAGAAAGGATGGGAGAGAAGGAGAGAGGGTAGGAGGAGGATGGGAGGGAAGGAAAGAGAATAGGAGGTAGAGAAAACGGGATAAAGGGGGAAAGGTGGAGAAAATTGGGGGAAAATCTGTATAATCCTTGACAAAAAATCAGGAGGGGGGGGGGGGGGAAATCTGTTAATAAGGAACCAATCGCGTCTCTTCGCCGATTCAGCTGACGTTACACAAACTTTGGTTAACGAAAATCTTGTTTGTATATTAGCTGACGCCACGATCCAGGCTGACACACACACACACACACACACACACACACACACACACACACACACAAATACACACACAGTAAATACGGGTCACACATACGGTCATTAACTAACACTATGGTCCCCTAACTACTGTCTTATAGCTGGGATGTGGTATTGTAACTCTCTCTCTCTCTCTCTCTCTCTCTCTCTCTCTCTCTCTCTCTCTCTCTCTCTCTCTCTCTCTCTCACTACATGCCACCACGACCACACCACCACACCATACCACCACCACACCACACCAGCGCACTACACCACACCACACCACACCACCACACCACACTATACCACCACACCACACTATACCACCACACCACCACCACCACACCATACCACCCTTGTATATGTCACCTCCTCGCCAGCCTGGGATGGAAAGGGGAATGAGAGAAAGGAGAAGAAAGAAAGAAAAAAGGAAAAGACGTAAGAGAAAACAAATGTGAGAGGGAGAGACGGGTGAGAGTGGAGAATGAGAACACAGAGGGAGAGGAGGAGGAGAGACAAGAGGGTGAAGAGAAGGACGAGAAAGGGAAGAGGGGGGAAGGGGAGTGTGAAGAGAGAGTTAGATGAAGATGAAATATTAGATAATGGAGAGAAGTAGGGGGAGAAAGAGAGAGAAGGCAGAGAATGGATAAACCAAAAAAGAGACAGCCAATGGGAGAGAGAGAGAGAGAGAGAGAGAGAGAGAGAGAGAGAGAGAGAGAGAGAGAGAGAGAGAGAAACTGTCGGAAGAGGTAGCATATAAGATTAAGGACAGGAGGTGAAGAAGGAGGAGATAAAGACAAAGAATAAGGAAAGGAAGAAGAGAAGTTGCAGAAAAGAGTACGAGGAGGAAAGGAAAGAGGGAGTGAAGATGTACAGTTGGAAAGAGAGGAGAGAGGAGGCCAAGGAGAGTAAGGAAGAGTAAGGAGGGAAGGAAGGACGAAGAGGAGGAGAGGATGGAAGAGTAAGCCACATCTCACTGCAGGGAGTATGTCAGGCCTTGTCCCTGCTGCTGGTGATTCAATAATATATCAGACCATATTTCAGGTGGCCAATATTGGTCATCGGGAGGCTGGGTGGTATCGGGAAGGGTGTGGCACTAGAAAAGGGGTGGCAGTAGGAAGGGTGTGGCAGTAGGAAGGGTAAGAGATGGCACTAGGTAGGGGTGGCACCAGTCAGGAAGTGGCACCAGACAGGGGGTGGCACCAGGCAAGGGGTGGCACCAGGCAGGGGGTGGCACCAGGCAGGGGGTGGCACCAGGCAAGGGGTGGCACCAGGCAGGGGGTGGCACCAGACAGGGGGTGGCACCAGGCAAGGGGTGGCACCAGGCAGGGGGTGGCACCAGGCAAGGGGTGGCACCAGGCAAGGGGTGGCACCAGTCAGGGGGTGGCACCAAACAGGGGGTGGCACCAGACAAGGGGTGGCAACAGTCAGGGGGTGGCACCAGACAAGGGGTGGCAACAGGCAGGGGGTGGCACCGAGCATGAGGCGGGGGCCGACTCACGTGTTTGTCCACCAGATGGCCTCTTGTTTGGGCCTGGCCATGTTATACTCCCACCGGGAACTAGCGCCAGGCCATCCTCTGTCTTGTTAGCGATTTCTGATTGGTCTGTCTGTCTCTCTGTCTCTCTGCCCTTTGACAGATAGGTTGTACCCTCCCTAAAATAAGTTTCAGACGTCGGGGGGTCGTGGACGGGAGGTGGGGTCGTGGACGGGAGGTAGGGTCGTGGACAGGAGGTGGGGTTGTGGAAAGGAGGTGGGGTTGTGGACAGGAGGTGGGGTCGTGGACAGGAGGTGGGGTCTTGGACAGGAGGTGAAGTCGTGGACGGGAGGGTACTCAAGCCTCTCATCGGTGTTCTGTGTCCGTGACGAATCGTTCTTCCTATTGGTTTTGCATATGGTAATGATGACGTCATTAATTTCCAGCTCCCCCATTGGGTATTGACATCTGGATAACCCTGGAATTTGGGACTTACATTAATTAAAACAAAAAGAGTAATTCTTTTCATTACTCTTAAGTCTCGGCTGATGAATAATTATGAACCAATACTTTTGAAAATTTACTTAATGTTGTAATAGTAAAATTCACCTGGGATTCTTACCGATAAATTGTGGAACATTATGGAGATACCTTGATCTTGAGGGGTTATTTATCAGGTCTGTGTGTGTGTGTGTGTGTGTGTGTGTGTGTGTGTGTCCTCCTGCTTGTGAACTTTGACCCCCAAAATATGTTTCTTCCCTCTAAGGTCACCGAGGTCATTGTATCTGCGCCTTGTCGGAGGGAAACGCGCCGGTTGGTAGAACGGTATCGCTCTTGCCTCGCAAGCGAGATGTCACGGGTTCGATTCCCGGGCCGGTGGAAAGTTGTTCGGACACACTTCCCAGCCTCCCTTGGTCCCTGTTCACCTAGCAGCAATGTAAGTACCTGCTGTAAATCGAAAGTTGCGAATTCATATTCAGGGACAAGTTGTTGGAGCTTCCAATAACTTGCTTAGACATAAAACCATTGACTCTTCAGGCTTCTACGCCCTTAACTCATGAGACATAAAGGCAAGCATGAACTTAGCATGCTTCCCTGTTGGGCGCTGTAAACGCTTCTGCGCTTCACCTTACACAAGGGTGTAGGGGGGGGGCCCAATAAATAATAAAAAACAAAAACAAAACCAAAAACCGCGGCTCAAAGTGACTCAGGTTAATTGAGTTGGTTGCCTCCCCTTCCTCTTCCTCCTCTCCCTCTCCTCCTACCGCTTCTCCTCGTTTCCTTGTCCCATTTGCTCCTCCTCCTCCTCCTTCTTACCTCTCCCCTAGCCTCTTTTCCTTTCTCTACCCTCCCTCCTCTTCCTTCTTCCCTCCTACACCTCCCCTCCAATTCTTCCTTCCCCCCCCCCTGCCCCTCCTCCTCTCTCTGTTCAATCCTACCCCTCCCATCCCCCCCTCCCACCCCCCACCCCCTGCCCCTCACAGGTCATATGGGTACGGCAGCCAATCCTCACAGGTCGCCAGGCTGTGGT